>AWOL01S0061013.1:68433-105235 GCA_000715115.1 Nicotiana otophora
CCCCCCAGTATTCGAGGTCGATTGTAAAGAGGCCTCGGATACTATTGTAAGTGCAGCACGATCATTGGTTGCCTCATTAAAAACCTTGCCGAAAAACCCATTTGGGATAAAACTGGTCTAAGGGAAAAAGAGTGCAACGCGTGCTCCTGATCGGACTTCTTCAGGGGCCAGTTTTGAAATGTAAATGAATATGGAGGGGTCGTACCTTAGCAGTAGTATCATTTTAGATGTGACACATTCCAATTGCTTGATAGTTGTTTGCCGTTTATAATGCCGAGCTTGTATGATACCTTTCCGACATTCTCGAGAACCTGATATGGTCCTTCCCAGTCCGGTCCTAGTTTTCCTTCATTCGGATTTCGGGTATTCAGGGTGACTTTCCTTAGCACTAAGTCCCCGGGCTTAAAATAGCGGAGCTTGGTTCTTCGATTATAGTATCTTTCGATTCGTTGCTTTTGGGCGGCCAATTGGACGAGAGTAGCTTCTCGTTTTTTGTCCGATAATTCGAGGCTAGTGTTCATAGCCTCGTTATTTGATTCTTCTGTCGTGTATCAAAATCTGGCACTGGGTTCGCCTACTTTACTGGTATCAATGCTTCGGACCCATATACTAAGGAGAACGGGGTTGCCCCTGTACTATATTTTGACGTTGTTCTATATGCCCAAAGGACTTCGGGTAGGATTTCTCTCCACTTTCGTTTAGCGTTGTTCAGCCTCTTCTTTAGGTTTTGAACGATAGTTTTGTTCGTTGATTCGGCCTATCCGTTACCACTAGGGTGGTACGGTGTTGACACTATCCTTCTTATTTTGTGATCTTCGAAGAATTTCGTCACTTTGCTGCCAACAAATTGTTTCCCATTGTCAGATACTATTTAGGCGGGTATCCCGAATCGACATACGATATGATCCCAGATAAAGTCTATAACTTCTCTCTCTTTTATTTTTTCTAACGCCTGCGCTTCAACCCATTTAGAGAAATAGTCAGTCATAAATAAAATAAATTTGGTTTTACCTGGGGTCGATGGCAGAGGGCCGACGATATCCATTCCCCATTTCATGAATGGCCATGGGGATAGGACTGAGTGAAGTTGCTCTCCAGGTTGAAGGATCATTGGTGCAAACCTTTGACATTTGTCACATTTTCGAACAAATTCCTTCGCATCTTTGTCCATATCGATCCAATAATACCCTGTTCTGATTATTTTTCGGACTAATGGATCGGCGCCGGAGTAGTTCCCACAAGTGCCCTCATGCACCTCACGTAGGATGTAATCGGTATCTCCCCGACCCAAGCATACTGCCAATGGTCCATCGAATGTACTTCGGTACAACGTTCCATCTGAAGCCAACGTGAATCGAGCAGCTTTAGTCTGTAGGGCCCTTGAATCTTTAGGGTCCGATGGGAGCTTTACGCTCTTTAATTATTCAATATACTTATTTCTCCAATCCCAGGATAAGCTCGTAGAATTTATCTCATCGTGACCTTCTTCGATCACGGATCTCGAGAGTTGAACGACAATCCCCGAGCTCAAGTCACCTTCCTCGACCGACGATCCCAAATTTGCAAGTGCATCAGCCTCACTGTTTTGCTCTCGTGGACCATGCTGTAAAGTCCATTGTTTGTAAAGTGACATGTAGTTTGTCCAAATACCGTTGCATTCTATCTTCTTGAACTTCGAAGGTTTTGTTTACTTGACTTACCACCAGCAAAGAGTCATATTTGGCTTCAATGACTTCTACTCCCAAGTTTTTAGCTAGCTTGAGACCTGCAATCATGTCCTCATACTCGGCCTCGTTGTTAGTCAACCTAGTAGTTTTAATAGATTCCTAATTGTGTTACCCGTAGGTGGCTTTAAAATTATGCCTAGCCCGGACCCCTTCACGTTCGAAGCCACGTCCGTAAAAAGGGTCCATACCCCCGATGACGTACCCGATTTCAACAGGAGTTCTTTTTCGACTTCGGGTACGAGGGTTGGCATGAAATTGTCCACGAAGTCTGCTAAAATTTGAGACTTGATGATCGTATGGGGTTGATATTTGATATTGTATCCACTGAGTTCGACGGCCCATTTAGCTAATTAGCTTGATAGTTCGGGCTTGCGCAAAATATTATGAAGCGGGTAAGTGGTTAATACGCATATTAGATGACATTGAAAGTACGGTCTTCTTTCTACAGACTCTTATCAGTGTAAGTGCCAGTTTTTCTAGGTGCGTATATCTAGTTTTAGCTTCTCCTAAGGTACGACTTATATAATAAATGGGAAATTGCGTACCTTACTCTTCCCAAACTAGGACACCGCTTACTGCGATTTCTGACACTGCCAAGTACAAGCAAAGTTTTTCGTCTATTTTTGGAGTGTGAAGTAGTGGTGGGCTCGATAGATATTGTTTTAGTTCCTCTAATGCCTGTTGGCATTCCGGGGTCCAAGCAAAATCGTTCTTCTTTTTAAGTAGAGAGAAAAATTTGTGACTTCGATCTGATGATCTCAAAATGAATCGGCCTAAGGCTGCAATCCGTCATGTTAGCCTTTGTACAACTTTCACGCTGTCTACGAAGGTGATGTATTCGATGGCCTTGATTTTATTGGGGTTAATCTCGATTCCACGATTTGACACCATGAAGCCGAGGAACTTGCCCGAACCGACCCGAAAGCACATTTTTCGAGGTTGACTTCATGCTGTATTTTCTCAAAATCTCGAATGTTTCCTGTAAATGGGTCAAATGGTCCTTTGCGCGCAGGGGCTTAACTAGCATGTCATCAATATAAACTTCCATTGATTTACCTATTTGTTCTTCGAACATTTTATTTACTAGGCGTTGGTAAGTAGCCCCTGCTTTTTTTAGCCCGAAAGGCATCACATTATAACAATATGTTCCATATTTGGTGACAAATGAAGTTTTTTCCTGGTCTTCCGGGCTCATCTGGATTTGATTATACCCGGAGTAGGCATCGAGAAAAGTGAGGATCTCGTGGCCGGCCATGGCATCGATCATGCGATTGATGTTGGGTAGCGGAAAAGAATCTTTGGGGCATGCTTTGTTCAAATCCTTATAGTCCACACACATTCTAAGTTTGTTCCCTTTTTTAGGCACTACAACTACATTGGCTAACCATTCAGGATATTTTACCTCCCGAATGGACCCTATCTTTAGAAGTTTGGTTACCTCATCATTTATGAATGCGTACTTTACCTCGGACTGGGGTCTTCTCTTTTGCTTTACCGGTCTGAACCTAGGGTCCAAGCTTAGTCGATGCGTCGTTATGTCCGGTGGGATCCCTGTTATATCTTAATGGGACCAGGCAAAGCAATCAATGTTATCGATAAGAAATTAAATAAGTTTCTTCCTGAGTTCGGGGCTCAACCCCGTTCCTAGGTATACCTTCCGTTCGGGCCAGTGTTCGATTAGTGTGACTTGCTCCAGTTCCTCAATCATTGATTTGGTGGCATCAGAGTCATCGAGAATCACGAAGGATCGAGGGATCCTCTGATCATCATCTTTTTCGATCTTCTAGTTATCTGGTTGGGTCAAAGCCGATGTCTGTGATTGCTATTTGGTATCTCGTTCCCCTTCTGAGCCTGATCCCTTTACTGGCGAAGGCGAGGATATTTGTTTCGCTTCCTCGACGACAAACATTTTTCTTACGGCTGGTTGTTCTCCGTATTATGTTTTGACTCCTCTCGATGTTGGGAATTTGAGGACCTGGTGTTGGGTCGAAGGTACAACTCTCATGTTGTGGATCAATGGCCTTTCGAAAAGGGCGTTGTATCTCATGTCGCCTTCGATTACGCAAAACTTCATTTCCTGGATGGTTCCGGCCACGTTTATTGGTAGAATTATCTCGCCTTTGGCGGTTTCACATGTCATATTGAATCCTTTTAGAACCAGGGTTGCAGGTACGATCTGGTTCTGCAGGACGAGCTATTTTACGACCCTCAATCTGATGATGTTGGCCGAGCTACCTGGATCAATCAGCATACGCTTAATTTTAGTTTTATTCATGAGTACAGATATTACCAGTGCATCGTTATGGGGTTGTATGACTCCTTCTGCATCTTCATCACTGAAGGACAATGTTCCTATGGGCGTGTAATCTTGAGTTTGAGATCGCTTTTCTCTCACAATCGACATCTTAGTACGTTTAAGCACTGGTCCCTGAGGGGTATCGGCGCCGCCGATGATCATGTAAATGATATGCTGTGGTTCTTCTTGTTCGTTGTGCTTACCGAAATCCCTATTTTTAAAATAGTTCTTCACCATATCGCTCAAAAATTCTCGAAGGTGCCTTTTGTTGAATAACCGGGCTACTTCCTCTCGTAGTTGCCTGCAATCTTTCGTTCTGTGGCCATGGGTTCCATGATATTTGCACATTTGATTGGGATTCCTCTGGGCAGGATCGGTCTGCATGGGTCGAGGCCATTTAGTGTCTTTGATGCGTCTGATAGCCGATACAATGGTGGATGCATCAATGCTGAAGTTATACTCTGATAACCAATGTGCTTCCTTAGATCCGGCAGGCCTATCGAACCTACTTCTGTTCATCATCCCCCGAGACCCTTGACCTCGATCATTTATTTTGTTATTTTGCCTGAGGTTATGTCTCAATTCACTGACTCTGTGGCTTCCGTTGTACGGTTGGTATCGATCCCCGATCGGACCTCGTTCTCGATTAGTATCCCTTCGAATAGCAGGTTCAGACCCCAATTGATCATCTTCGACCCTAATTTTTGATTGGTACCGATTGTGCACGTCGGCCCGCATAATGGCTGGGCATTCAATCAGGTTATGTTTTAATCGCCGTGAAGCCGTCGAACTTCGTTCGTTCAAGCATTGAGTGAAAGCCTGAACATCCCAATCGTCTGTGACTGGTGGTAAGTCCATTCGTTCCATTTGAAAACGAGAAACGAACTCCCTCAGCATCTCGTTATCCTTTTGCCTTACCTTGAAGAGGTCTGATTTCCTTGTTGCGACTTTTATGGCGCCGACATGTGCTTTCACAAAAGAATCTGCTAACATGGCGAACGAGTCGATGGAATTTGGTGGTAGGTTGTAATACCAAATCATTGCCCCTTTCGAGAGGGTTTCTCCGAATTTTTTTAACAACACAGATTTGATTTCATAGTCTTCTAAATCATTTCCCTTGATGGTGCATGTGTAAGAAGTGACGTGCTCATTGGGATCGGTCGTTCCGTTATATTTGAGAATTTCGGGCATACAGAAATTTTTGGGGATTGGTTTTGGGGCTGCGCTCGAGGGAAAAGGTTTTTGCACGAATTATTTTGAATCCAACCCTTTTATCATTGGTGGAACTCCCGGGATCTGATCGACCCTAGAGTTATAAGTTTCTACTTTTTTATCGTTGGCTTCGACTCGCTTTGTGAGTTCCTCGAGCAATTTAGCAATTTCGGGAGTAGTCCCCAGTTCTTGCTCATTTGACTTCATTATGGCTGGCTCCGTTATGTGGGTGATTTTTCGAGGTAGATTAGGCTCCGGCCTGCTTTGTAGCTGGGTTTGGCTCTGCAACTGAGCTATTGCTGCCTGTTGGGATTGCAACATTTCGAAAATCACACGCAAGCTAACTCCGTTTTCCTCGACATTATGGGTATCTTGAGCCGCAGACCGAGTGCCACTATGGATGCTATTCTCGGGTTCAGCATGTATGTTCGCCTCAATGGCTATATGCGAATTGATGTCTATTGGCGCTCCGATTCGAGCTCCAACGGCATTTACAAGTGGTCTTTTAATACCGGATGTCAAGTTGTTATTTTCATCTTGAAGACCGGCCCCGTTGTCGATTGGTGAAGCCATTTGATTGATGGTTAGTCGTAGCTAATCCGAAATTCAAGATATTTTTGGAAACAAACGCAAAACACAGTGGCATATTTTTTTAGATTCGTATCAAATAACCATTGTTATCCTTAGCCCCACGGTGGGCGCCAAACTATTTACCCGAAAAACGGATAGAGTTGAATTTATACGTAGTTCTAAGGATATGTTATAAAGCTCAATACAAATCGTAAGGATAAAAGGGAATATCAAATATCGACTACAAAGAATGTAAAATGGACAAAGTTGTAAATAAGAGAATTTTTAGAACTAAGCAAGATGGATCAGTTTTTTTTAGGCTCAAAATAGTAACTCTTGAATATAAGAGAATATGGTGCTTGAATTACAATGTGAGCTCTATGTCAAAAACTTGCCTCTCCAGAAATAATAAAGCCCCTATTTATAATAGAGGGACCTTACTTTAAATATAATTAAAAAATACTCAATGGGAGATCCATGATAAATCAGTTTTTTCCATAATTCCAGCCAAGATTCCCTCATCTAGTGGGATTGCAACGACTTATGTCTGTGAGTCCGATCTGACTCGGGCTTTTGATCTCGGCTTGAGCCCGATTCTAACTCGAGCTCTCGATCTTTGGCTTAAGCTCGATTCTGACTCGNTAGTTCTAAGGATATGTGATAAAGCTCAATACAAATCGTAAGGATAAAAGGGAATATCAAATATCGACTACAAAGAATGTAAAATGGACAAAGTTGTAAATAAGAGAATTTTTAGAACTAAGCAAGATGGATCAGTTTTTTTTAGGCTCAAAATAGTAACTCTTGAATATAAGAGAATATGGTGCTTGAATTACAATGTGAGCTCTATGTCAAAAACTTGCCTCTCCAGAAATAATAAAGCCCCTATTTATAATAGAGGGACCTTACTTTAAATATAATTAAAAAATACTCAATGGGAGATCCATGATAAATCAGTTTTTTCCATAATTCCAGCCAAGATTCCCTCATCTAGTGGGATTGCAACGGCTTATGTCTGTGAGTCCGATCTGACTCGGGCTTTTGATCTCGGCTTGAGCCCGATTCTAACTCGAGCTCTTAAGCTCGATTCTGACTCGGACCCTTGAATTGATTCGGGGTCGATGTTGGTTGGTCTCCGGCTCATAAGCTTGATAGCTTTATTCTGCATCATAGCTCGATTTGGATTCGAGCTCAATAACGATATCGAACTCGACATTGATCGGCCTCTATGGTTCGAGGCTTGTTTGCTCCATCTTCGGAAACTTTCTCGAAGTCTCACTTCGATCGACTATCATTCGAACTCGAGCAGACGTGTGAAGGCCGAAATCTATTTCGACCATATACAAGTTTCTAAGTATATACATTGTATATCAAAGAAATTAATAATTGTCTAAATTCCTGAGAAAAAGAAGATGCTTTGACTTTGATCTACGAATTCCAAAATACTAGTACTTGTTAGAAAAAAGAAAGCTACTGTGAACTTAATAAACATAAAAAAGATCAAGGCTCTTAGAAGTTGTTTGTTTATAGTAAAAAATAATTGAGTGAAAATCGTTTAATTGAGTGAAAATATTTAAGCACCTTTTTCAAGCAAATGACTTGGAGGTTGTGATAAGAGTTAGTTGCTCTAGTGGTAAGCACCCTCTACTTCCAACAAAGAGGTCGTGAGTTCGAGTCACCCCAAGAGCAAGGTGAGGAGTTTTGGAGGGAGGGAGGCGAGTTTCTATCGGAAACAGACTCTCTACCCCAGGGTAGGGGTAAAGTCTGCGTACACACTACTCTCCCCAGACCCCATTAGTGTGGGATTATATTAGATTATTGTTGTTGTTTCAAGCATATAACTTTCAACAAAGCTTTTTAAAAATTGAAACGGATTGAGTAACAAGTAATAAATCTAAGGTAATTTTGTTTGTATACGAACCCAATCCTTTTATATCAATCATTGAATTAATAAACCAAACTAGTGAAAATCAATTATAAGAATCCTCTATACATATCTGTTCGTAATTTTGTTAATATGTGTCATGTACTCTGTTATAATGGTTGGACTCGCTCTTGTTCTGAAAACGTGATGTAAAAATAGGTACAGAAACTGTTCAAACCCTGTAACATGGCTGACACAATAATCATCAATTGGTTCATTGGAGCAGGTAGAAATTGAAACCAGAAACACTTGCAAAAATAGTCTCCAGTCAAACATATATAGAGGATTTGGTAGCAGAGGAGTAGTTGATTTGTTCATGGAAACTCTCTATATAAATTTGCACAAAAACTTGTGTTTCTTAGAGTCAATCACCCAATGGCTTCTCTCAAACTTGTTTTTACACTTGCTATAATGATGTCTTTTCTCTCCTCTGCCATGTCCCAAGCTCTTTCCAGCTGGGGTGGTGGTCTTTTTCCAGAATTTTACCAGTTGTCGTGCCCACAAGCGAACGAGATAGTCATGTCTGTTTTGGAAGAGGCTATTGCTAAAGATCCAAGAATGGCTGCTTCTTTGCTTAGACTTCACTTTCATGACTGCTTTGTCCAGGTACATACATATATACTCTTAATATCACACAAGTTTATCACATATGCATTGTCAAAAGTTAATTTCTGTTTCACCCAGAAATTCTTGTTTTGTTATGTTATAGGGCTGTGATGCATCAATATTACTAGACAAGACTAGTGCATTCAAAAGTGAAAAAGATGCAGGACCAAACAAGAATTCCATCAGGGGATTTGAAGTGATTGATCAGATCAAAGCTAGACTTGAGCAAGTTTGCCCTCACACTGTCTCCTGTGCAGACATTCTAGCCCTTGCTGCTCGCGACTCCACTGTTCTAGTAAGCAGTCACCTTTTCCTTTTATTAAAATGGGAATATTATTAATAAAGTACAAGCTAAGTGAATTTTGCTAAACAGAGTGGAGGACCACATTGGGAAGTGCCACTAGGAAGAAGAGACTCAAAGATAGCAAACCTCAAGAAAGCAAACACAAACATTCCTGCACCAAATTCCACCATCCAAAACCTCATAACACTTTTCGCGCGACAAGGCCTTAGTGAAGAAGATCTTGTTGCTCTTTCTGGTGCAAAAATCTAATCATGCAAATTAAATGATTTTTACCTTTGTATGAGATCGATAATGCTAAAAGTTTTGATTTTTCATCATGTAATAGGAGCGCACACCATAGGGATGGCAAGATGTGTATCATTTAGGCAAAGGCTATACAATCAAAATGGTGACAACTTGCCAGATGCAACACTTGAGAAAACTTACTACACTGGTTTAAAAACAGCTTGTCCCAGAAGAGGGGGAGACAATAACATTTCCCCTCTAGATTTCACATCACCAGTCAGATTTGACAATACATATTTCAAGCTGTTGCTGTGGGGCAAAGGACTTTTGAACTCAGATCAAGTGCTACTGACTGGGAAAGTAAAAAAGACCAAGGAATTAGTGAAGAGCTATGCTGAAAATGAGGCACTTTTCTTCCATCATTTTGCAAAGTCAATGGTCAAAATGGGGAACATCACTCCACTTACTGGATTGAAGGGTGACATTAGGAAGAATTGTCGCAGACTTAACTAAATATCTGTTTATCTAAAAACTACTATATGGATTGATCATGTTTGCTTTAATTTCTGCTCAAAACAACAACAATTGATTAGATCAATTCCTGTGAATTATTAAACTTTCTACAAACTAAAGTAAAGTAATGTTCAAAATTTTAAAACTATAGCCTATTCCAAGCAATGTTAATCAGAAAGGTGTTACTACGAATTTTTTCACTGCCAACGGTTGTCAATAATAAAAAATCCTAGACACGATCCTCCATCTTTCACATGTTTCAAACTACATTTACTTAAAGAGGAGGAGGAATGGACATCATTGAATGTCATTGATGGACATCAAACATGAAACGATTAATTCAGAGCCAAGGCATGACACTAATGGAATTTGCTTATAAAAGGATAATTTCAAAGCTATGAGTTCATAATTAAAATTTATTTCCATAAGTAGAAATTAATAATATAAGCATTCACTATAAATTGATTAAATTTATGTTGGCAAACTTATATTTGAGAGCATACACACTTACACAGGCGACAAGGTTGGAAATTATAATTTGTCATTTTAACTAATTGAAAAAGAAAAAGCAAAAGCAAAATCAAATTCAGGACGCTTCTGACGACATCGTTTCTTTATATGGTTGCAAGAGTTTCGTGTTTCTTGTTCAGCACTCCTTGAGCTAAAGATTTCAGAAGTAAATTGTTCAGTAAATTATTCAGCTTTTCACCGACTCTCAGATTCCGGCAATGAGCGAAGGAGAAGACGTGGTGCGACGCCGCAACGCGGTGGCAGAATACCGGAGAAAGCTTCTCCAGCACAAAGAACTCGAATCCAGAATCCGAACCGGTCCGTCTTTCCTCCAATGCCCAATTTCTATACCCTAATTCAATCCTATGTGCAAAAATTAATTTTTTGCTTCTTCTCGAATTTATGAAATTAATGTAGTCAGGGAGAATTTAAGAGAATCAAAAAAAGAATACAACAAAACAGAGGATGATTTGAAGTCGCTTCAGAGCGTTGGACAGATTATCGGCGAAGTTCTTCGCCCTCTCGACCAAGAACGAAGTAACTTACTATCTTTCTACAAGCTTCTTCTTATTATTACTATTAACTTTCAGACTTTTAATAGATCTTTTTGATGAATTATGATAAATTCATATAGGTGATCTCAACTATTTTAAGGATTAAGATGTAGTTGATTGATTGATTTATAAATAGTTTTGATGCATTCACGTGTTGCCTTTCCTTATTGGTGAAAGTTGAATTTTGCATATTCAGGTGTTGCTGAATAGTTAAAGCATCAAGATAAGAGTAGCAAGTTTTTCTGTAGATTAAATAAGGTTTCAATGTATTTGTAGTTAGTGCAGATCAAGTGTATTTTAGTTCAAGTTTCAATGCATTAGATGGTTGCTTTCATTTCCTGCTGCGTTAAATAGTAATTGACCATCCTATCAATCAATCAATCAACTTTGCCTCAATCTTAAACTAGTTTGGGTTAGCTGTATGAATACGTTGTCTCTGTTTTGCTCTGTCCAATACACAAAAAGTCTTGTCTTTTAAGGCATATTTGGGGTTCTCTAATATTAGATGGTATCGAGATCTCACAAGTGGTTTGAAAATTCATATGATTGAGCTGGTATGAGCATATAGCTGATTATAGCTGCTTTGACAGTGTTCTTTTTGTTGTTTACCTTTCCCTTTCGTTTTCTTTTTCCCGGGAGAGTATAGTTATATCAAGTTGTCTTACTTAAGTATATTATCTTCATGGAAGTTGTAAAAGCAACCGATTCTTGGAACACTTTGTGCCTATGGAAATTCATTAGAAGAAGAATGTGTTATATAATGTTCTATATGGGCACTTCTTTGCTGTAGATGGGGATGCAATTGCCTTTATGACATAACTTTAGATTCAGAAACATCTGTTTGCTTTTGTTGTATTCCTTCATTGTAGAAGAAAGCAGTGACCATAGTTACACAGCTAATAATGACTTACCATGTGTTTTATTTTAGTGATTGTAAAAGCAAGCAGTGGCCCCAGGTATGTTGTTGGGTACCGTAATAAACTTGACAAGGAAACACTGACCTCTGGAACAAGAGTGGTTCTTGACATGACAACTCTCACAATCATGCGTGCCCTCCCGCGTGAGGTATGTTTCCTCTGGTCTCTTCAATGAAAACGTTAATGGGAAGGCTGGAATGTTTAATGGTTGAGATCTCCTTGGAGGGGGGGGTGGGGTTGTTTGCGTTTCACTAATTGGTTTGATGAAACTCTACCGAGATACTTCTTCATCAATGCTTAATATTTCATGCTCTTCTTGTAAAGGTTGATCCAGTTGTTTATAACATGCTCCATGAAGATCCGGGAAATATTAGTTACTCTGCTGTAGGTGGTTTGTCAGATCAAATTCGTGAACTTAGGGAATCCATTGAGCTACCTCTTATGAATCCTGAGCTGTTCCTCAGAGTTGGAATCAAACCTCCCAAGGTCATACTGACCCTTCCCTCTCTCTTTTATCCATCTTATGCATGTGCATTTTAAAAATGTCTATCAGAAAATGAATGATATGTTAACATTTGAAGTATAGAATTGATTTGTAAACATCATAAAATGTTTCAGGGTGTTCTGCTCTACGGCCCCCCTGGTACTGGCAAGACTTTGTTAGCTAGAGCCATTGCTAGTAATATTGATGCCAACTTTTTGAAGGTTGGTGCATAATAATCTGTTCATGTTGCTTTTGGTTTTATTAATGTCTTGCTTTAGATAAGAGAAAAGGACATGATTCATTCATATGCCATGCTTATCGCTTTGTAGATCGTATCTAGTGCCATTATTGATAAGTATATTGGTGAAAGTGCAAGATTGATAAGGGAGATGTTCAATTATGCACGCGATCATCAGGTAAGGAACTTTATCTTGCAGAATTTTTATTGTACTTTAGATGCAAAAGTTTTATTGTACTTTTGCGTTATTCTCTGCTTATCATTTGTTTCCTTTTTAGCCCTGCATAATCTTTATGGATGAGATTGATGCAATCGGTGGACGACGTTTTAGTGAGGGAACAAGTGCTGACCGGGAAATTCAAAGAACACTGATGGAGTTACTCAATCAGCTTGATGGGTTTGATCAGCTTGGCAAGGTATCTATTTGCTTGATTTTGTGCAACATTGCCAAAGACTCTTGGATAAGAAAATTTGGGAATATCTGCCCACAATTATAGTATTGCTCTTTTCTAGCCATGGTTTACGTGTCAGTTTATGTGGGTTCTTGCTAAATAGATGTATCTTTGACTATAGCAATCCTCTGTTGCAGGTAAAAATGATTATGGCAACAAACCGGCCTGATGTTCTTGATCCTGCACTTCTTCGTCCGGGTCGTCTAGACAGGAAGATAGAAATACCATTGCCAAATGAGCAGTCGAGGATGGATATTCTCAAAATTCATGCTGCTGGAATTGCAAAACATGGTGAGATTGATTATGAAGCTGTCGTTAAGCTCGCAGAGGTGAGTCCTGGAACTTCTCTGTTATCAGTTTGTTTATGAACATCACTTCCATAAATTTAGCTGCTTTTTTTCATTTTAGGGCTTCAATGGAGCTGACCTCCGTAATGTATGTACTGAGGCTGGCATGTCAGCTATTCGTGCAGAAAGAGATTATGTTATACATGAAGATTTTATGAAGGTAAATTATGTTATACAACTACAGGTTTATTATCAACAATTTCTTGCTGTTCACTTCTCTCTGAAGCTTTGTCAGCTTGTATGTGATAATTATTATTTCCTTAAACTTCTTAGGCTGTTCGTAAACTGAATGAAGCAAAGAAACTTGAATCAAGTGCACATTACAGTGCTGATTTTGGAAAAGACTAGGATGGATGTCTATTAGTCTCAAAAGGCATTAATATTTGGATGTGCACCTTCCCTTTGCAATACTTGCTCGATAATTTCGTCTGATGTTTCTGTGTGTGCGGAATGTGCTATTCAATGCCATCTAGCACGGAATGACTCAGGCCCCAAAGTTCTCCTGTCTAGTCTGTGCTGCATCAGTTTCACTTTTTTTTTCCCCTTCCCCCTTCCCTTCTGCTGAACTGTCAATGGTAATGAAGTTAACAGAATTTTATGGAAGTTCTTCAATCTCTACTGTGTAATATACTTTTTTGTTTGCTTTTGATGTGGGTGATTGTTCCCTGCATGCATATGGCGTGAGACGGGGCCGAACAAGCCAGGAATCTTGAATGTGCATCCAAATCAAGTTGGAGGGATGAAGATAGTGAAAGTACTTCAAGGCGTATTAAAGTTGGGCAGGAGGTTACTCATCAATGCTAATTACTTATTGGCACAAAAAAAATTTTAGTTGCTGGGTAATGAAAATTGAAATATCTGTCAAGGGACAGTTGTAGGTTTAGTACTCCCAAATGCTTACTACTTCTGCCCTGTATTATTCCAAGGTTTTTGCACACCCCATAAGAAAGTAATTTTATAGTCTTAATCATAGTAGTATTTGTCTAATTTCTCCTTGAGCATATCCTTTAAGTAACATCCAGACAACAAAAAAAATGTCTGTCTTGTTTTTTTCTTTTTGAAGAAAAAAGGTCAAATATTTTAAAACAAATTCGTTTGACAGACAACTAATACTTGGGAGCAGGAGTATTTTGTGTATCAGAATCCCCGCAATCTTGTAACACCGTTGTCATGGTTATAAAGCGTATGAAATTTGTCTCTAACTTCATTAAGCAAAGTGTTACTATAAGGCAACCCACCCGACAACTCAGTATTCGAGCAGCAAGATCATCATTTTGGTTGACCTAACCACTAACTTGTGTTAATTATGTAATCCAACTGGGATGGGCAAGCTACGTTTTGTTTCAATTTTAATTTAGAATATTTCGGTCCAATCAATCGTCTCGAAAGCAAACCCTATGACAACAAATATTTCTAAAGATAATGCGACTTTAACCAAGTCTCTTTACTTTCATACCCACCAAACTACGCATGTACGATGAAGATGGTTTAGGTCATTGCCTCAATCACATCTTCCCACCTACTCAATACAACAAAGTACTCCCTCCCGTCATAAGTGATTTTTTTGATTGTTATCACACAAATTAAAAAATTTATCTTTTAACATTAATTAGCAATGAAATTGACCATATTAACATTTATTATCTCTTCACATAAACACTTCTAATACATACTCCAACACTATTTACTCCAAAGGTACTGTAGAAAAAAAAAATCATTCTTTAAATCTTGAAAAATCACTTATTTTGGACCACAACAAAAGCTAAAAATCACTTATTGTGGACCAAAGGGAGTATGAGAGATTATGACCTTACGGTTTTTAGTTAGAAGAAAATTAAGTAAAGGACCGTGAGGTCACTGGTCGAAGGATTTCACAATCACGATTACCTAACTAGGGATGTGCATGGATCAGATCGGATTTAGCACATTTCGAATTTCGGATTCTACAAAATGCAATCCGAATTAATATCGGATCGGATAAATATTTTAAATTTTTGGAATCGGATTGTACGTATTATTAAGGCTATTGCTAATCTAATCGTCTAATGCATTTGCTTTATCTGCTTCTTCTGTGTTTTATGCCTCTAAGTTGCAAAACTCATACTCAAACTGAAGACCACAATGGCACACACCATACTCCTTCCCTTTTATCCTTTTTTGCGTTTTTTATTCGTGGTATTGGTCGTAATAGCAAAAAGATTTTCCTTGTAAATCCCCCAACTCTAACGTGGATGGCTTATCTTTGACTAAATCAGATTTGGTGTAGAAAAGTTAATACGAGGACATTAATTGCTAATCTAGCAAAAAAGGTACAAAGAAAAAGGCCAAAAACGGTAGTAGCAGTAAATTGTGCAGGAAACATAGTTCATCTCCGACCAAACCTAAATCTGATGAGAGGCAACATAGTAAAAACATCAGCCCTGATCCACATAAGAAAAGGAAAGGTGCAAATCCCAATTCTTGTGGTAGAATCCATTACATAACAAAACACAATCTTCATAGCAAAATAAAATTAACTGAAATCCCAAATAGATGTCTAATAAACTGAAATCCTCAACAGGAATTCATTAACAGATCACACAAAAGAGTTTCAAGTTCCAACTTCTATGGCCATCCCACTCAATCCTGGCTCGCTTTCAAGGTCAGCAACACTGTACTTGTCAAAAACGAGAGGATTAGTACTCCAGTGAAAACATTCATAAGATATTATAAACTCCAGAGGATTAGTAATCCAGTGAAAGCATTCATAATCTGAAAGCTGAAATAGCAAAAACGTTAAGACATCAACTAAATGATTAATTCACACTTGAATATCTGTGGAGCAATGACACAAAGTTTTTTCAGATCAATCAATGTTCCTAAGTATCTGTAATAGAACCATCTAATTCTACAAATAGTAATAAAGTTTTGCTTATAAACAGAACACACACAATTTTTCAAAGACAATTAATATAAAAGCAGAACAGCACATAAACAGAACATAGTAATGACAATCAATAGTAATGAAGCCTTCGACTTTACTTATAAATAGAACAGAACATTATAAACACTACATAACTTTTCTTATAAACTGAACAGAACAGAACATCAATAGTAATGAAGTCTTCAAAAGACATAATAATTTCGGATTTCGGATCGGATCAAATTAAAATTATACCAATCTGAATCCGATTCGAATATCCGAAATTTTAATAAACATAATTCAAAATTGGATCCAAATATTCGAAATTCGAAATTGAACGAATCAGTTCAAATTTTGGATATCCGATCCAAATGCACAGCCCTATACCTAACTCGATGGAGATTAATTGGACTCTTCTTCGATATTACAGAATATCATGATGAATATGCCATTTAAGTTGGCACGGTATGATTGGTCACTGAGTAGCAATAATATGAGAAGATTTAAAAATTAGATAAATCACGTGTGACCAGATTTAAAGTAAAATTTCTTGGCTCATTTTCTTCTTCTTTTTTCCCGTTAAACTGATGAAACTTTAATTAACTTCAAAGATGAAACCGGTATCAAACTAGTTGCATAACTCCTTGTTAGATGTATTTAGTGTTTATGCCAAAGCACATAAATTTATTAAGGTCAAGCGATAGATTAAGGTAAAATTATATTAATTAGTAATGGTTAAGTGATAAAAGTGAATATAAATCACACTCATCATATTCATTGGTTATAGAAAAAAATATATATATTTATTGATTTGATGTAAATATCTAAAGTAGTTCAGGATAATACGATCTTGTAAAAAACCTTCCAAACCCAATGTGTGTGAATTATATTGTATATATGTGACAGCCACTCTATAATAATTGTTGTATGAGGTAAAATGAACGAATGTCAGGTGGACGTTCGTTGAATTGTCACGTGACAGTAAAGACATGTAGGATATGAGTCAACGAGTAGCTGACATAGGGTATAAACATATGACCGGTATTGTATGAGTTTCGAACACATCAAAACCGGAGGGGAGAATTTAAAATCAAGGTACCGGTTAAAGAGGGCAGCATTAAAGGAGCATTTGTTACCGAAAATCCTAGCATTTACACTCAACCGTTATGCAACTATCAAGAGGGGGTTTTATTCACCTTAAAGAGGAGCTTGATTTGGGGATCTTATATCCTCTAATTTAGCTATAAATTGCGAAATTCGTAGTCATTGAAGGGGACAAAAGACTTACATAAAAAATACTAATATTACTCTCTTATTCTGCTAAAACATTGTTCTGCTAGAATTTAACTCTTGATATTGTTCTTGTTTCCGGAGAAGTTCAATTTAAGGCACAAGCTTGTCTTTTCTTCAATTATTCTTATTTTATTCAAAAAAAAATTCATTATATTCTCGAATCCATTTAATTCACATGCCTATAAACAATGTTACAAATTTAACTATACTATTTTACGGGTAAATAATTTGGTGCTCGCTGTGGGGCATAAATAATTGTGGTATTACTTTGATCCATTCATCTTTTACTAACGTACTTTGAAGTTTTTCTTTAGTGAGCAAAAAAAAGATATGTCACCTAATGATGTGAACAAGTCACTCAATGTTGGGACAAAGAATAAGCACGAGGATCATTTCTGTGGTGGAGAGATCAATGGGATGATTCGACCAGTAAAACCCGCATCGATGGAAATTAGACAACTCTGGTCCGGGAAGAACGAAATACTCGGCGTGCGAGGAGTCCTGCCCTAGATGATATGGATGACGAACCCGTTGTCGAGACGGTGAAAGTTTTGAGAGATCTGCAAAGGAAAATCATGAATCATCTCTCAAGACAGGAACGAATAATGACTGAGATCCAACAAGCAATATCGGTTGCCTCTAATAATTTTAACGAAGGAGTTCGAGACCCTCCCAGCGCGCCTGCAAATCAGATAGCACAAAACACTGGTAACATCATTTCAAGGGGGAGTTCAGATCTAATGACAATCAAGCAGATGGTGTAGGCAACGGATCGGGAAATGGAAAAAACATAGATGATCCTTTTAAAATCGAGCTCACGAGGTTCATGAGGAAAATGAATGATCGGATGTATTAAAATGCTAAGGAGTTTTATGCTCGGATGAATAAGATCCTGCGGGCACCTCCAGTCCTAAAGGGCTCGGATTCAAAGAAATATACTTAGTTGTCATTCAAACCTAGTGGGGCCCCGGAGTTGATTCCAAAAATATTCAAGATGGCGAATGTTCTCAACTGCTGGATGAACCCAACAGGTGGTTGAAATGAGAGAAAAGGAAGTTTAGTAAGTGGAGAATTTCCTTTAACACATTTGTAACGACTCGTTCGGTCATTTTGAGTATTACAACCATATTCCCCTATTTACTGCTCAATTTATACTTTACAATTATTGTGTGACTTGCCAGGGTAATTGGTTCGGGTCCGGTTAGGTTTTGGAATGAGTTGGAATACTTAGTTCCAAGGTTTAAAGCTTAAGTTTAAATAGTGATCGGATGTCGACTTATGTGTAAACGACCTCAGAATGGAATTTTGATGATTTCAATAGCTTCGTATGGTGATTTTGGACTTAGGAGTATGTCCAAAAATATTTTTGAAGTCCGTAGTGAAATTTGACTTGAAATGGCGAAAGTTGAATTTTTGGGAAGTTTGACCGGGGAGTTGACTTTTTGATATCGGGGTCGGAATCCAGTTCTGAAAATTTTTATAGATCTGTTATGTCATTTATGACTTGTGTGCTAAATTTGAGGTCAATCGGAATTGATTTGATAGGTTTCAGCATCGAATGTAGAAGTTGGAAATTCTTAAGTTCCTTAAGCTTGAATTGGGGTATGATTCGTGGTTTTAGCATTGTTTTATAGGATTTGAGGTTTCAACTAAGTTCGTATGATATTTTAGGACTTTTTGGTGTATTTGGTTGAGGTCCCGAGGGCCTCGGGTGAGTTTTGGATAGTTAACGGACCAATAATGTGAAGTTGGTTAACATACCAGTTTTGGCTGATCTGGTTTCCTTCATCTATCAAAAATCGAGGTCAAAAAAATCAAGGTCAAAATCGAGATCAGGAAATTGAGGTCAGGAAATTGAGGGTAGCTCCCTAGACAGATATTTTAAGTTATAAAATGGGGGTTTCGTCCCATTTTCCATTTTTAACAATTTGGAGCTTGGAGAGAGGCGAATTTTGAGAGATTTTCAAGGAAAAATATTGGGGTAAGTGATTCTAACTCGGATTTGGTCAATATACACGAATATATCATTATTTTCATCATTTAATTAGTATTTTGAGATGAAATTTTGGAGAAAATTGTAGAAATCTCATAAAATGAATTTTTGAGATTTCGATGTCGATTCGGAGTCGGATTTGAGTGAAACTAGTATAGTTGGACTCGTAATTGAATGGCTTGTCGGATTTTGTGAGTTTTATCGGATTTTTATTCCTACAATTTGTATTGATTGAATCGAATTAATTATGATTAGATTCGAGCCGATCAGAATCGGAAAATCGAGGAAAAGGCATACTACTTGACTGATTGAGCGTGGTTTGAGGTAAGTGACTTGTCTAACCTTGTGTGGGGGGAATTTTCCTTAAGATTGGTATTGATATAAAAATGTTGATGTGTTGAAAGTCGTGTACACGAGGTGATGAGTGTGTACACATGCTAAATGTGGAAGATTATGTCTTTAAATTGTATAGAGCACTGTTGCGTATTAATTAAATTATTTTATTCTGTTATATTCATCATCCTTAATATATTTTCGTATCTTAAATATGCGTGACCGGTTTCTGCTAAGTGTGTTACCTGTTTAGTTGAAACTTTGTTTCTTTTGTTCTGTGCATTATTTGAAGGATGAATTTCTTAAATTTAGATATTATTAAAAAAATAAAGTATTTTACATTTAAAATTTTGATATTTAGACAAGGTGTTAAATTTGTGAAATATTATTTTTGCTGAATATTTTATGAGATTTTTGTACTAATTATGATTGAGTCGTGAGCTCTTTATTGTGGAAAAATATTGTTGTTATTGATTTATTTTGGCATGAGCCGTGAGCTCTTTATTGTGAAAAAATAGTTGTTGTTAGATTTATTTTGGCATGAGCCGTGAGCTCTTTATTGTGAAAAAATATTATTGTTGATTTATTTTGGTAAGTTAAAATATTTGGGCACTTGAGGTACAAATTATGATATATTGTGATATTGATACTCATACGGTGGTATAAAGTCTGGGTGTTGAAACGCATGCGGTGAGATAAGGGTGGCTTGATACGCGTGGCTAGTAGGAGAACTACTAGAAGTCATACGGTGTGATAAGGGTGGCTAAAAGGCGGGATGCTATTTCGAAAAAAATATTTTCTTTATAATTTAAAGTGAAGGCTCCCGCGGTGATATAAGAAAATGAGATATTATGAATTTATTTATGATTTGGAACTACGAAACGGTACCTCGGGAGTGCCCTTGTTGATATTTCTTTATGGCTGCATTGCCTTTGGTTATTTTTGGTGTTTTTCTTAAAGTTGTAAATTTTTATTTTCCTTCCGCGAGGTGTTAATTGTCCTTATACTGTGTAGTTAAATTATGACATAATACTTACTTGATTTATCCCCATTTTCATTATTATTATTATTATTATTATTATTATTATTATCATTATATTATTAAACTTTTCTCCCTGTATTTTATTATTCTAGTAGGGCTTGACCTGACCTCGTCACTACTCTACCGAGATTAGGCTTGACACTTCTTGGGTACCGCTGTGGTGTACTTGATGTCGCCCAAATTCACACCACCGATTGGGATTGTGAAGGGATCAATGCAATTATAATTACCCAACTTTGAGTTGGGGTCGATTCCTCATAGAGCTTATATTGGATTAGGTATATATCTTAGACTAGGTGTATGACGTGCCTAAAATGCACTTCCACATACTTGATTGTTTCTTTCTACTTCTAAAGTTTATGCTATTGTTTGTAAATGTAAAGCTATAGAACGATATTTTGGGTGTTGTTGTTTTTAAAGTTTATAAAAGATCTAGGGCTGTGACTTCCACCTAGGTGGTTTCCTAACGGGTTGTGGGATTAGGGGCATATTTCGTTGGTCGAGGTGTAATATAGTAATTAACACGTGATTACTCTCTCGATACCTCACGATAGTTAGAGAGGTTTTGCTCAATTTGGCTTTCTCAAGTCTAAATGGGTAATTCACAAAACCGTTGATATATGCTCAAGTCAGGTTTTACTATCTCTAGATTCAACCCTTTAATTGGGGCTATCAATTTCTTGAGTTCACCCCAATTTCTTATTAGCCAAGTTTTTCTAGAATTAGTCTCTCTTTCTCAAGTAGAGACCAAGTCAATTAGGCATGAATCAATGTTTGCGACCATTAATCCCTAATTCAAGCAAGAACTAGGCTAAATATCATACACCCAACCTTATACAAGCCCTAAATCAAACATCCATTAGATACCCACACTAGGATTGGGTCACAACCCTAGCTAGAGATTTAGCTACTCATAGGGAAAAATAAAGAAACTAAAGAAGAAAATAAGATTAAACTCATAATAGATGATAAAGGGATGAAAATCCAATTTTAAAATACTAAACTAATACAAAGTTTCCCAAAGCAGTAAAGGAAAAATGGCTATCTACTTTCTGGAGTTCAAAACTTTACCTAAATTTGACAAAAAGATCTATTTATACCCAGCTGAAATTATCGGACAAAATTGCCCCTGCGGAGGTTGTGCGGTCTGCACTTTGAAGCTGTCTGAACAGGATGGACTTCTACGGCCGCATAATTCAGGGGTGCGGCCGCACTTCTTCATTGTGGACCGAAAATTTCTGAATGCGGCCACACTCTTGGACTTGAGATGGACATGGGAGATTTCTATGGACCGCACATATCTGAGTGCGGCCGCGCTTTTGCATTCTGCGGTCTCACAATAATAGTGCGGTCCACACTTTTTTAGGGACCCAAAACACCATCTCTCTGAACCTCATCTTCTACATCCGCACAATAATTATGCGGTCCGCACTTTGCAAATTGAATTTGTTAGTGGTTCTTCATAGTCTGCGGCCGCACACAGTATTGTGCGGTCCGCACTTTGCTCTTTTCTGCTTTGTTTTGGTCCTTGTCTAATTTTACTCCTTCTTGAGTTAATTTTCATCTCTTTGTCTCATCTCCCAACATTCCTGCAAGAAAGCACATTTCATTAGTTCTCAGGAATACCTTTAAGCATTTTGGAGCTAAAACGAAAGTAAAAGAGTGCAAATAAGTGGTCAAAAACCCAACTTATCAACTCCCCCAAAATTAAGCTTTTGCTTGTCCTCAAGCAATTAAGGTACTTCCCACCTCCACAAGGAAAGAGGTATTTCAATTGGCCTAAGTTGAATCAAACACACATCAATTGGGATCAACGATTACCCATACACTCATGAATCATCAACAAGCCTATGTTTTGAATGTTAAAGCACAAATAACTCTATTGTGACGCTTGGGCATCAAGAGTTGACCTTACTCATCAAGGAAGTTCGCACTTTCATATAGGTCACTATGGATCCCAAAATATTCCTCCTATACTCTCTGTGAGCTCATCTCTCTCAAGAATGAAGCACTCAATGCAATGATTCGAGAAAGGTTCGCTCATCACTCTCAAACGAATGTCACAAGCCCAGTTCTAAGTACCATATGCTTGCCCCTAATGTAATCACCACTAATGTAAGCTTAGTTGGCCTGAAATCACGTAGGGCTTTTTCGGCATGTAATGAAGGCTTTTGGACTAAGGAGGGAAATATTGGAATGGAACTGGTTCATCTTTCCTTTAGCATATTTTTTTCTTTTTTTGGCTCATACTTTTCCGACTCTTTAAGTCATTTTCTTTTTCCTTAGGGGAACTAGAGAGACTTAACATCATTCTTTATTGGTCATGCTATTCATATTCTCCTTCTTTGT
Source organism: Nicotiana otophora (assembly GCA_000715115.1). Lineage (NCBI taxonomy): Eukaryota > Viridiplantae > Streptophyta > Magnoliopsida > Solanales > Solanaceae > Nicotiana > Nicotiana otophora. The sequence continues at coordinate 91,225 of AWOL01S0061013.1, forward strand.
TTTCTCCATGCTTTGCACTTTTGCTTTCATTTTGAATCTTTTCAACCCTTTCACATTATTCATTTTCTTTTTGTGTTTTTATTTTGTTCTTTCTTTCTTTTTCTTTGCCTTTCCTCTTCTTCATTTCTTTTCTATTTTTGTGCCTTGATACCATCTTCAAACTCCTCGTCTCTCTCCGAAACTTATGTTTTCGCCATTTGTTTCTCATAAGTGCTAAAGAAAGCTCGGGTGCCAAAAGAGGGTCACTATAAAACGGGTAAAGGCTTGTAACATGGTTATCGAATGAAAAAGGCTTTAGGCTCAAAAAGGGTTGACTAGGAATAATATCATTGGTGGGCCATGGAAGGTTTCAAAATGGGTCAAGGAGAGCCTACAATCACTTCTCAAGCCAAGCTAACTTAGAATTTTGCCTAGAAACACATTCATGGCAAGTTCTAGACCATTTGTACGGGTACTTGGACTTGTAACAAAATATCTCACCTCTCACACAACGAGATTATTAAAGAGGATAGAGTTGAGGGACCACAACAACCGTATTCAAGATTGAAGATTGCTAATGGTTCAACTAAACCACCAGATGATTGCCTAAGTCAACACAAGAGTCACAAGGTCACTAACTAGAGCCATTTCTTTCCAAAAGCTTGTTTTTAACCATAAGCGTATAGTTAAGTGTGTTGGTACCAAATGAAGCATGCCCGACTCTTATTTATTCATTAATACTATTGTTTTTACCTAAACATCAAAAACAGACTCGATTCCTTAAGAAGGTTGTCACGCCATCCATTGTTGGGAAGAGCCACTCGGTTCACACAAAACCCACCTTTGAAAAGAACCGTGACATTAAGAAAACCAAAGGTTTATTGTTCACTTAAACATAAAAAGAAGCTAACAAATCAAAAAGAAGCTATACTATTAAGAAAATAAAATGAAGAAGCTATGAAATAAACTACTGAAAGTAAGGAAAATGAATATACAAACCGAGGGGAATAGAATATATACATCAAAAGAGAGGAATGAATATATACATAATGAAAGAGAAGATAAAGATAAAAGAAGAAGAGTATTAAAGTTATTACAGGCCAATGTCATCAAATCAAACCAAAATAGACCACCCCCTGAATAAAAATAAGCATTTTCCTCATTGAGTGCGGACCGCACAATTTTAGGTACGACCGCAGACTGCCATGTGCGGACCGCACAATTTCAAAGTGCGGCCGCACATCCTAAATTTTGGACCGCATAATTTTTGAGTACGGCCGCACATTCCCAAGTTCAAAATATTGGTTCTCTAAAGTTCCAGAGTGCAGTCGCACTCATTTTTTCTGTGTCCGCACAATATTTCTGCGGACCACACAATTTTGAGTGCGATCCGCACTTTTCATGCAACACATTTGCCCTAATTTAAAATTTACAGACCACACAATTTTGTGTGTGGCCGCACAATTTGAAATTAAGCGGCACTGACTTTAGGTTTTGCAATTTTTGCATAATTTAGACATGGTATTTACAAATAAACATGATTAATGTCTTACCAGTCCCCAATGAACACACATGATATAACCCACATGCTTTTAAGCACACATAAATAACATTTGATATTTTAGGCCTACAAATAACTATACTAATCAAGAACAAAAATTAAGAAAAATGGAAAAATCTAATATGGATTGAACATACCGGTAATGAAGGATGCAGGTGAGAATCTAAACTTGATGAAATGAGTATAGAGTGTGGGCTGTTTTGTGGTGCACCGTGTTTGCTTAGGTCTTAAGAACTCAGAGTGTGTAAAGTTGTGAATAGTGCTCAGAGGACATATTTATAAGTTGACCAAGTCGGTCAAAAGATGAGCTGAGTGCGGATGCACTCTTTACCTGGACCTTTGCTGAGATTCTGCGGTCCGCACAAAAATGAGTGCAGCCGCAAAAATTTATGCTGTCCGCATATTTTTGTGTTCGGCCGCAGAATGGCCTATTCTCTGCAACTCAAAACTTCAGAGAGTTCACATTTTTGGGTCTCCAGTTGTGCGGCCGCAGACTCTTTACTGCGGTTTCATTCATTATTGTGTGGTCCGCACAATAAATGTGCGGTCCGCACTTTGTTTAACACTTAGCCAAATTTTTCGAACACAGTCCATGCAATGCACACTCATTCCTGCAATTCACTTCAAAACCAGTTAGCTCAAAACAAAACCTATCTAACAAGAAAATGAAAAATAAAAAGAAACATAGGTTGCCTCCCAAGAAGCGCCTGATTTAACGTCGTGGTACGACGTAGATTACCATCAATCACTTGAAATGAATAACGACGTGGCCATCATCAACTTTGCCAAGATAATGCTTCACCCGATGACCATTGACTCTAAACACTTCATCATTTTTATTTTTCAAGTCCAATGCACCTAAGGGTGTCACATGCACAACCTCAAATAGACCACTCCACTTAGACTTCAATTTTCCCGGAAACATTAGTAACCGAGAATTGAACAATAACACAAGATCACCTTCTTTAAACTCTTTGTTCCGGATGTACTTGTCATGGTGGTACTTCATCTTGTCCTTATATAAGGACGAACTTGAATATGCATGGTACCCGAATTCATCAAGCTCATTCAATTGTGCCACCCTCAAGTTGGCGGCGACATCCCATTCAAGATTAAGCTTCTTCAATGCCCACATAGCTTTGTGCTCAAGTTCCACCAGAAGGTGACAAGCTTTCCTGAATACTAAACGGTACGGAGACATACCAATTGGTATTTTGTAAGCCATCCTATAAGCCCAAAGAGCATCATCAAGTTTCTTTGACCAATCCGTCCGGTTGACATTCACTGTCTTTGACGAAATACTCTTGATCTCCCGGTTGGAGACTTCCACTTGCCTTCTTGCTTGAGGATGATAGGGGGTCGATACTTTGTGAGTGAAACCATACTTTGTGAGTAAGGTATCAAAAGTTTTGTTGCAGAAGTGTGATACCCTATCATTAATAATGGCCCTTGGAGTACCGAATCGTGTGAAGATGTTCTTTTTCAAAAATGCCACCACACTTCGAGCTTCATTGTTGGGTAAAGTCATGGTTTTAACCCACTTTGACACATAATCCATCACTACCAAAATGTAAGTGTTCCCACAAGAGCTCATGAACGGACCCATGAAATCAAGCCCCACACATCAAAATGTCAATCTCTAAGATGGTGGTGAGGGGCATCTCATTTTTCTTTGAAATCCCATAGGCCCTTTGACATTCATCACAATGCTTGACGAGATCACTAGCGTCCTTGTAAAGAGTAGGCTAATAGAATCCACAACTCAACACTTTTGTTGCCGTTCTAGCTCCCCCATGGTGACCACTATATGGTGAAGAGTGGCAAGCCTCAAGAATTTCCACTTGTTCCTCCTCCGGTACATATCATCGAATCACACCATAGGTACAAATCCGGAAGAGATACGGCTCATCCCAATAATAGTCAAGGCAATCTCGTTTAAGCTTCTTCCTTTGGTTTGAAGAGAACTTATTCGGTACGATATCACTCACAATATAATTGGCTAAGTCGGCGAACCATGGCATCCCGGTAATTGAAATGGCTAGAAGTTGCTCGTCGGGGAAGGAATCATTTATCTCAAGGCCGTCATGTGGCCTCCCCTCCTCCTCCAAATGAGACAAGTGGTCCTCCACTTGGTTTTCACTACCCTTGCAGTCTTTAATCTCTAGATCAAACTCTTGCAATAGAATCACCCACCGCATTAACCTTGCCTTTGAATCCTTTTTGCTCATTAAGTACTGAAGTGCCACATGATCGGTGTGGACAATCACCTTTGTACCCATCAAGTACAAGCGAAATTTCTCCATAGAAAAGACAATAGCAAGGAGCTCTTTTTCTGTCACTGTGTAATTGACTTGGGCATCATTCATGGCCTTACTAGCATAGTAGACCGAATGAAAGATTTTGTTGATACGTTGCCCCAAAACTGCTCTGACCGCCACATCACTTGCGTCACACATGAGCTCAAAAGGCAAGCTCCAATTCGGTGCGGTGATAATAGGAGTAGTAGTCAATTTGAACTTGAGCAATTCGGATGCCTTCATACACTCCTCGTTAAAATGGAACTTGGCATCCTTCTCCAAAGGTTTACACAAGGGGTTCACCACTTTGGAAAAATCCTTGATGAATCGGTGATAGAACCCTGCATGACCCAAGAAGCTCCTCACTCCCTTCACGTATGTAGAGGTGGGAGTTTAGAGATCACCTATATTTTGGCCTTGTCGACCTCAACACCATGGTTTGAAATTTTATGTCCGAGGACTATGCCTTCTTCAACAATGAAGTGACATTTCTCCGAATTCAAAACCAAGTTTGTCTCCTCACATCTTTCCAAGAACTTATCCAAGTTGTTCAAGCAATCATTAAAGGAATTCCCAACCACAAAGAAATCATCCATGAAAACCTCAAGAAAATCCTCCACCATGTCGGTGAAGATGGCCATCATACACTGTTGAAAAGTCATCGGTGCATTTAACCCAAATGGCATCCGCGATAATGCTAAAGTACCATAGGGACAAGTGAAAGTAGTTTTCTCTTGGTCCTCCGAAGCAATAAGAATTTGATTGTAGCCGGAATATCCATCAAGGAAACAATAGAAAGCTCGGCCGGTCAACCTATCAAGCATTTGATCAAGAAATGGAAGTGGGAAATGATCTTTCCTTGTGACTTTGTTGAGCTTCCGATAGTCCACGCACACTCTCCACCCGGCCACCGTTCTTGTAGGAATCAACTCGTTCTTGTCATTGGTGACCACACTCATTCCCCCTTTCTTTGGGATGTATTGCACCTGAGAGGTCCACGAGCTATCAAAAATGGGGTAAACAACCCCGGCATCCAACCACTTTATGATCTCCTTCTTCACCACCTCTTGCATTGCTTCATATAGTCTTCTTTGATATTCAACGGAGGGTTTGGCATTCTCCTCCAAAATAATCTTTTGCAAGAAAAAGGCGGGGTTTATACCCCGAATATCCGCCAATGTCCATCCTATAGCTTTCTTCCTCTTTTGTAGCACCGCCAAAGTAGAGTTTACCTGCACGTTAGTCAAACAAGAGGAAAGAATAACCGGTAAAGTAGAACATGGCCCAAGGAATTCATACCTGAGATGTGGAGGCAATGGCTTCAACTCCAAAGTGGTAGGCTCCTCGATTGATGGTTTTGTTGGAGGAGTCTTCCGGTTCTCAATATCTAAGGATAATTTCCGAGGTTCATAAGTGTACGACCCCATTCCTTGCAATGCATTTACACATTCCACATAGCCATCCTTCTCATCATCATGATCAACAATACGGCCTCCAAAGTATCATCAATATTCATCATGGCACTAGCATCATCAACAATCACCTCGGTCACTAAGTCCACAAACGAACAAACTTCATTGCTATTCGGTTGCCTTATAGATTTGCATACACGGAAAACTACCTTTTCATCGCCCACCCTGAAGGTGAGCTCACTGGCTTCCACATCAACAAGAGCCTTCCCCATAGCAAGGAAAGGTCTACCCAAGATAATAGGCAGCTCATAATTCACTTCGCAATCAAGAATCACAAAGTCCTCCGGGAGGATGAACTTATCAACACGAACCAACACATCATCAATTATACCCAATGGTCTCTTCATAGTATGATCCTCCATTTGTACCCTCATAGATCTGGGTCTTGGTTGTCTAATTCCCAAAGTTTTGAACACCGAGTATGGCATCAAGTTGATACTTGACCCTAGATCACATAGAGCTTTGGCAAAGTCGACGCTTCTAATAGTGCAAGGGATTGTAAAAGAGTCGGGATCTTCCAATTTCGGAGCCATTGAGTGCACAATAGCACTCACTTGATGTGTCATCTTGATAGTCTCACAATTCATTGATCTTTTCTTTGTCACCAAATCCTTCATGAACTTTGCATAGCCGGGAATTTGTTCCAACGCCTCAACCAATGGCACATTAATGGATAAGCTCTTCATCATTTCAATAAACTTCTTGAATTGGTTCTCGCTATTTTGCTTGGCGAGCCTTTGAGAGTATGGAGGAGGAGGCCTTGGCATTGGTGCCTTGTCCTTTGGCACTACGGGTTCTGGTATGTCAATCACGTGTTTCCTAGACGGGTTCACTTCTTCTTGAGTCTCTTCCACATTTTCATCAATATCAATTCTCACTTCTTCATTAGCTTGAACCACATTTCTTGGAATTTCATCTTCTTGAATCACTACATCATCATCCATAATTCTTCTTTGGTTTGATATTATTGCCTCCCCACCTTTTCCACTCCTTGTGGTTATGGCTATGGCATGCCCCATGTTGTTCGCACCATTTAGGTTCACTACCGTATCACTAGGTAGTGCTCCATTAGGAAGAGTATTTAAAGCGTGCGAGATTTACCCTAATTGAACCTCCAAATTGCAGATTGAAGTGTTGTGAGAGGCTAGTTGAGCATCGGAGTCGGCATTTGTTTCCATCATTTGTTTGAACATATTTTCAATCCTTCCCATATCATTATTGGAAGAGCTAGAACCATGAGATGGATATGGAGGTGGGTTATTTGGTTGTTGATACACCGGGGGCCTTTGAAAGCCCAGCTCCCGATTCCCTTGGTTATTATTCCAACCCCCTTGGTTATTACCTCCCCAATATCTTTGATTGTTGACACCCCAATTGCCTTGGTTGCCTTGATTGTTCCAATTGCCTTGATTATTGTTATTGTTCCAATTACCTTGATTGTTGGTACCACCACTCCAATTGCCTTGGTGGTTTTGATTGTTCCAATTTCCTTGAGATCGCCATTATTGTTGATTCAGACCTTGAGAGTTGTTTCTTTTCCATTGGTAGTTATTCACATATTGCACTTATTCCTCTTGCTCATTGTATGATTCGTCTTGGTCAAATCCACTATTATCTTGCACAAATTATTTCACACGGTTTTGCACTTGTTGACCCTTTTGCCTTCGCTTGTTCACCATCATATTGACACCTTCCATTGCATTTACTTGCTTAGGACCTTGAACCTGTTGTAGTTGAGCTTTGGCCAATTGATTCATTGTAGTGGTCAAATCGGAAATTTCTTGCCTATGATCATGAAATTCTTTGTGTATGTGAATCACATTTGGATCACCTTGAGGAAAATTTGCTCTACTTTGTCATGCCGATGAAGTATCCGCCATTTCATCTAAGATTTCACAAGCTTAGGCATATGGTGTTGTCATGAAATTTCCACCGGCAAGTTGGTTGACCACGTATTGATTGGTAGTATTAATCTCTATGTAGAAGGTTTGTTGAGTCATAGCCTTAGTCATGTCATTATTCGGGCACTCTTTCACCATAGTGCGGTACCTCTCCCATATCTCGTGCAAAGGCTCATTGGATTCTTGTTTGAATGCTAGAATCTCGTCTCTAAGAGTAGCCATATGCCCGGGAGAAAAGAACTTGGCAATGGATTTTTCCGCCAATTCATCCCATGTATGGATAGAATGATTTGGCAATCTTTCTAACCAGTCCAAGGCTTTCCCCCGTAGAAAGAACGGAAATAGCCTCAACCTTATAGCATCCTCGGAGACGTTGGTTTGTTTACTCCCCCATCAAGTGTCCACAAATCCTTTCAAGTGTTTGTACGCATTTTGATTCGGAGCCCCGGTGATGTAGTTTTACCCCGTTGCTCAAGAAATATGAACATAACATTTGTGATTTGAAAGTTGTCTTTCCTAAAGCGGGGCGGGACTATGACAGTTGTATATCCTTCATTCGGCAACACCCGGTGTGGAGCCGCTCTTGGTGGATTTGGGGGTGGAACGGGAATGTTGTCTTGAGGCGGCCGACCTCGTCTATTTGCTTGAGGTTCAAGAGGAACCTCTTCAACTGGGTCATCTTCCACGTCCACATCCCCCAAAGGCATGTTTCCGAGAGGATCATTGTTGAGAGCTATTTTTGTACCTACAATCGATTCATAAAAAGGTTAGTAACCCAGAAGGAAAAGAAGATAAATCACACACAAAACTAAATATATAGCTAAATCCTTTTTTAGCTCCCCGACAACGGCGCCAAAAATTGACGCCGTCCAAATTCACACCACTGATTGGGATTGTGAAACGGTCAATGCAATTATAATTACCCAACTTTGAGTCGAGGTCGATTCCTCAAAGAGATAATATTGGATTAGGTATATACTTAGACTAGGTGTATGACGTGCCTAAAATGCACTTCCACATACTTGGTTGTTTCTTTCTACTTCTAAAGTTTATGCTATTGTTTGTAAATGTAAAGCTATAGAGTGATATTTTTAGCGTTGTTGTTTTTCAAATTTATAAAAGATCTAGGGTTGTGACTTCCACCTAGGTGGTTACCTAACTAGTTGTGGTCTTAAGGGAATGTTTCGTTGGTCGGGGTGTAATATAGCAATCAACACGCGATTACCCACTCGATACATCTCGGTAGTTAGAGTGGTTTTGCCCAATTTGGTTTTCTCAATTCCAAATGGGTAATTCACAAAACCGTTGATATATGCTTAAGTCGGGTTTTATTATCTCTAGATGCAACACTTTAATTAGGGCTATCAATTTTTTGAGTTCACCCCAATTTCTTGTTAGCCAAGTTTTCCTAGAATTAGTCTCTCTTTCTCAAGTAGAGGCCAAGTCAATTAGGCATGAATCAATGTTTGCGACCATTAATTCCTAAATTCAAGCAAGAACTGGGCTAAATATCATACACCTAACCTTAAACAAGCCCTAAATCAAACACCCATTAGATACCCACACTAGGGTTGGATCACAACCCTAGCTAGAGATTTAGCTACTCATAGGCAAAAATAAAGAAACTAAGGAAGAAAATAAGATTAAACTCATAATAGATGATAAATGGATGAAAATCCCATGTTAAAATGCTAAACTAATACAAAGTTTCCCAAAGCAGTAAACGGAAAACGGCTATCTACTTTCTGGAGTTCAAAACTTGACCTAAATTTGAAAACAAAGATCTATTTATACCCAGCTGAAATTATCGGATAAAATTACCCCTGCGGAGGTTGTGTGGCCGCACAATTCTGTGTTTGGTCCGCACTTTGAAGTTGGCTGGACAGGATAAACTTCTGCGGCCGCACAATTCTGGGGTGCGGCCGCACTTCTTCATATTTTGCGACTGCACATTTCTGAGTGCAGCCGCACACTTGGACTTAAGCTGGACATGGGAGATTTCTGCGGACCGCACATTTATGAGTGCGGCCGCACAATAATATTGCGGTCTGCACTTCTTCAGTGACCCAAAACACCATATCTTTGAACCTCGTCTTCTGCGGCCGCACAATAATTGTGCAGTCCGCACTTTGCAAAGGGAATTTGTCAATGGTTTTTCATAGTCTGCGGCCGCACACAGTATTGTGCGGTCCACACTTTGCTCTTTTCTGCTTTGTTTTGGTCCTTGTCCAATTTTACTCCTTCTTGTGTTGATTTTTATCTCTTTGGCTCATTTTCCAATATTCCTGCAAGAAAGCACATTTCATTAGTTCTCAGCAATATTTTAAAGCATTTTTGAGCTAAACCGAAAGTAAAAGAGTGCAAATAAGTGGTCAAAATCCTTACTTATCAATTCCTCCAAACTTAAGCATTTGTTTGTCCTCAAGCAATTAAAGTAATTCCCACCTCCACAAGAAAAGAGCTATTTCAGCTGGTCTAAGTTGAATCAAACACAATCAATTGGGACCAACGAATACCCACACACTCATGAATCATCAACAAGCCTATGTTTTGAATGTTAAAGCACAAATAGCTCTAATGTGACGCTTGAGCATCAAGAGTTGACTTTATTCATCAAGAAAGTTCGCACTTTCATGTAGGTCACTGTGGATCCCAAACTCCTCCTCCTATACTCTCCGTGAGCTCATCTCACTCAAGAATGAAGCACTCAATGCAATGATTCGAGAAAGGTTCACTCATCACTCTCAAAAGAATGTCACAAACCCGACGCTTAGTACCATATGCTTGCCCCTCATGTAGATCACCACAAATATAAGTTTACTCGGCCTGAAATCACGTAGGGCTTTTTTGGCATGTAATTAAGGCTTTTGGACTAAGGAGGAAAATATTGGAATGAAACTGGTTCTTCTTTTCTTTTGCACTCCATTTTCTCTTTTTCGCTCATACTTTGTCGACTCTTTGAGTCATTTTCTTTTTCCTTAAGGGAACTAGAGAGACTTGACATCACTCTTTCTTGGTCATGCTATTCATATTCTCCTTCTTTGTTTTCTCCATGCTTTGCACTTTTGCTTTCTTTTTGAATCTTTTCAACCCTTTCACATTATTCATTTTCTTTTTGTGTTTTTCTTTTCTTCTTTCTTTCTTTTTCTTTGACTATCCTCTTCTTCATTTCTTTTCTCTTTTTGTACCTTGATACCATCTTCAAACTCCTCGTCTCTCCCCTAAACTTATGTTTTCGCCATTTGTTTCTCATGAGTGCTAAAAAGAGTTCGGGTACCAAGAGAGGGTCACTATAAAATAGGTAAAGGCTTGTAACATGGTTATCGAATGAAAAAGGCTTTAGGCTCAAAAGGATTGACTAGGAATAATATCATTGGTGGGCCATGAAAGGTTTCAAAACGGGTAAAGGAGAGCTTACAATCACTTCTCAAGTCAAGCTAACTTAGAACTTCGCCTAGAAACACATTCGGGGCAAGTTCTAGACCATTCGCATGGGTACTTGGACTTGTAACAAAATATCTCACCTCTCACACAACCGGATTGTTAAAGAGGATAGAGTCGAGGGCCCACAACAACCGTCTTCAAGATTGAAGATTGCTAATGGTTTAACTAAACCACCCGATGATTGCCTAAGTCAACACAAGAGTCACAAGGTCACTAACTAGAGCCATTTCTTTCCAAAAGCTTATTTTTAACCATAAGCGTGTAGTTAAGTGTGTTGGTACCAAGTGAAGCATGCTTGACCCTTATTTATTCATTAATATTATTGTTTCTACCTAAACATAAAAAATGGACTCGATCATATGAGCAAGAGTAAGGGTTTCCTGAGATCGGGAACACAAGAATCGAAGGCAAGCCACCATGCGCCATATTGCCGATCCTATTTGTGCCAGAAAAATACGGTAGTTCCAACAAAACTCCAAGCTGATTGGGTCTATTTTCTTGCCAAGTCTTAAAGTGAAAGGGTATGTGTAAACGTACATGTACCCTAGTGTACTGAATGTAATTCTTTCCACTTCACTTGGGGATGAAATCTCAATATTCTTCCAGCCAGAATTTTCTTCTATGACAAGAATACTGGTCGAGCGAATAGAAGAGGGATATTCACCAACATCTCTGTTTTTATCGTTGTCGGGGTCAAAATATCCCCTTTGAACATGGAGATCCATTTTGCAAGACAATTGATAAGGGATGATCATGTTAGTAAAGGGAGGACCGGCATCGGGTTTCTTAGACTTGTTCTTCTAGGATGGAACGCCATCGGTGCAAGCCCTTGTATAACCAGAGGAAGAAATAATAGAAGACATAGTTATGGAAAGTATAAATTTGTAAGTTTTTGCGGAGAAAAGGAGAGTTGCAGAAAAGCTTTAGGAATAATCGGAGAAGAAAGTTTGTAAAAGTGAAGGATGAAAGTGGTAAAAAGAGAAGGAGTTTATAGGTGGCAGAATGCAAGGCCATCATTACCTAGGTAACTGGCGAAAATACTTTTCAATTCACGGGATAACACGTGTTTGACAAATGCAAAGAGACGTTCTTTTCAAGTGTCAAAAACCGTTCAAGAACTTTTCTGCCAAAAAAAGAGGTCTTATCTACTTTACGTTCATCAAGATTGAGTCACTAAAAAATAGGGGGACTATCTGTATGAGGTAAAATTAACGAATGACGGGTAGACATTCATCGAATTGACATGTGACAGTAAAGACATGTAGGATATGAGTCAGTAAATAGCTGGTAATGGGTACAAATATGTAACCAGTATTGTATGAGTTCCGAAGACATCAAAATTTGAGGGGAAAATTTGAAAGTAAGGTGCCGGTTAAAGAGGGAAGCCTAGCAGCCAGAGAATTCTAGTATTTACACTCAACTGTTACGCAGCTATTAAGACGAGTCTTTATTCACCTTAAAGATGAGCTTGATTTGAGGATCTTGTCTCCCCTAGTTTATCTATAAATAGAGAAGGTTTAGTCATTGAAGAGGGAAAAGACTTGTATGAAATAAGACTAATATTACTCTCTTATTCTGCTAAATATTGTTCTTCTTGAATTTAGATCTTAATATTGTTCTTGTTTCCGGAGAAGTTCTATTCAAGGCCCGGGCTGTATTTTATTCAAATATTCTTATTTTATTCAATTTTATTCTTCATTACTTTATATTCTCGGATCACTTTAATTCACATGTCAATAAACTACGTTACAAATTTAAGTGTACCACGAGTAAACAATTGTCATTAATGCTTCTTTCTTTGTTTTTCACTTTTCCTTCCTCTAATCTTTCTATGGAGGACCACTCCCACAAAAGTCTGTAGCTGCGTGCCATCACCATGCTTTTCCAACCAGACAACTTTACTTAAAACATTTTTTTAACATAAAAATATGGTTGTATTTAGTTTACTATAATGTTGTTGCCAGCAAATATATATGATTCACTCTTTTGTTAGATCAATAACTTTCGTGAACCTTGCTCTTGCATTGCATGGATGAATTGAAAGATCATTGTATAATCTCCACAGCTTTTAAATGTCATTCATAAAGTCAATTCTGTATCATCATTATCTTGTTATTGCATGAAAGATTATTGATTAATCTCCACAGCTTTTAGATATTTCATTAAGTCATTCAGGAAATATTCTAATGAACCTCTGACCAATAACTGTGGCGAGTGACTCAGAGCATTTTTCGGTTGTTATGGGTTACTCCAAAGATCTGCGCTCAGCCCGTTCTTATTTGCTATGGTAATGGATGCATTGACACACCATATTCAAGGGGAAGTGTCATGGTGTATGTTATTCGCTGATGACAAAGTTCTGATCGATGAGATGTGAGACGGTGTTAATGAGAGGTTGAAAGTTTGGAGACATACCTTCGAGTCTAAAGGTTTCAAGTTGAACAGGACTAAGACAGAATACGTACAGTGCAAGTTCAGCAGCGTATCGGGAGAAGTGGACATGGACGTGAGGCTTGCCTCTCAAGTCATCCCCAAGAAAGAGAGCTTCAAATACCTGGGTTGGTTATCCAAGGGGATGGGGAGATTGATGAGGATGTTACGCATCGTATATGGGGGTGGATGAAATGGAGTCTAGCGTCTGGTGTCTTGTGTGACAGGAAGGTGCCTCCGAAACTTAAAGGTAAGTTCTATAGATTGGTGGTTAGACCGGTCATATTGTATGGTGTAGAGTGTTGGCCAATTAAAAACTCTCATATCCAGAAAATGAAAGTGGCAGAAATGAGGATGTTGAGATGGATGTGCGGGCACACAAGACTGGATAGGATTAGGAATGAAGATAAGGTGGATGTGACTTTCATGGAAGACAACATGCGGGAAGCTAGGCTTAGATGGTTCGGGCACGTGCGGAGGAGAAGTCTGGATGCCTCGGTAAGGAGGTGTGAATGGCTCGCCTTGACGGGTATGACTAGAGGTAGAGGGTGACCTAAGCAGTATTGGGGAGAGGTGATCAGACAGGACATGGTGCGGCTTCAGATTTCTGAGAACATGGTCCTTGATATGAAGTTGTGGAGGTCGAGCATAAGGGTTGTAGGTTAGGAGGTAAAATGCTAGTCTTATAGTGTTTTGTCTTGTTATAATTCTGTATTGCTGTAATAAACAATTAAACTTTCTGAAAAACCAAAACAGAAAATTAGTAATACTTGTTTAACGAAATAGATTCTGAAAAAACAAAACAAACAGTATAGGAATAAATCGAGCCCACTGAATACACAGTGTGTCCTTAAGAAAATTATTCCCCTCAAGTACCCGAGGTGCTGGAATATATCCTCCCAGGATAGAACGATTTAACTCACCGGA
>AWOL01S0061020.1:0-12409 GCA_000715115.1 Nicotiana otophora
AATAGTGGGGATACTAACAGAATGCGACCCTTGAAGCAACGTTGTAGTCGATGTTATATGAGTCATTTTGGGCATTTCTTTGAGAGTTTGAATTTGTGTTTCTCATGCGGGCAGCCTGGTCACATCATGCGCTTTTTCCCAGTAAGAAATCTGGGTGGCGTGATACCGCCTACGGGGTCGGTAGCAGCCTCTTTATTGACAACACATCCTCGTGAGCAAGGTATATGACTGCCAATGGGAAGGGATAGAGGTAGAGGTGGAATGCCCATGTCCAACCCAAGTGGGCAATAAGAAAATCGCATCTATGTGTTGTCAGGATGTCAGAATTTAGAGACTTCACCAAACATGATCATAGGTATATTATCTGCACTTTTTATTAGTGTATATGCTTTGGTAGATAGGTTCTACCCTGTTGTATATTAATCCATGTGTTGTTAGTTAATCTGGTAAAGTATGTATTGCTACGACAACCATTTGAGGTGTCCACGCCAGTGGGCATGTCAGTGATATTTAGACGAGTGTATCGAGATTGCGATGTGATGATTTATTATCACCTTACCTTGACCGATTTGATTGAATTAAAATGGTAGAATTTAATGTCATTATGGGAATTGATTGGCTGGCCTCTTGTTAAGCCATAGTGGATTGTTGGAGTAAAGTAGTTCGCTTTAACTTTCTAGGAGAGCCCGTTATCGAATGGAATGGCAATGTCGCAGAGCCATAAGGGAAGCTTATTTCTTACCTTAGGGCCCGAAAGATGATCACGAAAGGATGTTTCTATCATATGGTATGGGTATAAGATGGCGAAGCATCCCACCCTTTAATCGGTTTTGGTCGTTAGTGAATTTCCTGATGTGTTCCTGGATTGAGTTTTCTATCGATGTGCCACTTGATATTCAGCTTATATCTATTCATCCATACAAAATGGCTCATGCGGAGTTTAAGGTTAACATACTAGTTAAAGGAACTTATTGATAAGGGCTTAATTCGACCAACCACTTCCCCATGGGGAGCCTAAGTGCTATTTATTTGAAATAATGATGGTTCATTAAGGATGTGTATTGATTATCGACAGCTAAATATGGTGACCATCAAGAGAAAGAATTCACTTCCAAGGATCGATGATATTGTTTGATCAATTGCAAGGTGTCTAAGTATTTTTCGAAGATCGATCTCAGATCTGGATATCACCAGCTAAGGATCAAGGAAGAAGATGTTCCGAAGATAACTTTTCGGACCAGATATGTCCACTACAAATGTCTCATTATGTCGAGTGGCCTTACCAACGCACCAGCGGCATTAGTGGATTTGATGACTCGAGTGTTCAAGAAGTATTTGGATATTATTGTGATCAAGATCATAGATAATATACTGGTATATTTTTGAACTTAGGCGGAGCATGGAAAGCATTTGCGAATAGTTTTATGCATACTTCGGGATCATAATTTTTACCCATATTTTCTAAGTATGAGTTCTGGTTGAACTCAGTGGCCTTTCTTGGGCAGATAGTGTCCGGTGAAGGTACATAAGTTGATAGTTAAAAGGCTAAAACAATTAAGAATTTTCTAAGGCCTACAACCCATACCAAGGTACGCAACTTCCTTGGCTTGGCTGGTTATACTGAATGTTTGTTGAGGATTTCTCATCCATATCTGCTTCTTTGACGAAATTAATGCATAAGGAAGCAAAACTTTGGTAGACTGATGGTTGTGAGAAGAGCTTCCAGGAGTTAGAGGATAGGTTAACCTCGGCACAAGTATTAACTCTTCCTGAGGGACACGAGGGTTATGTCATATATTGTGATTCCACATAGTGGTCTTAGGTAGCGTGCTAATGCAATACAGGAAAGTGAATTCATATGATTCAAGGCAGCTGAGGAAACATGAGCAACATTATCTGAGCCGTGACCTGGAGCTAGTAGCTGTCATTTTTGCTCTGAAGATATGGTATCATATCTATACGGAGGTCATGTTAACATATCCACCGATCACAAGAGCTTTTAGTGCATATTCAAGCAAAAAGAGTTGAATTTAAGGCAATGAAAGTGACTCAATGTTTTAAAGGACTATGATGTTGATATTCTATACCACCCCAGGAAGGCAAACATGGTGGATGATACATTAAGTCGAATGTCTATGGGCATCCTGCGGTAATTGGAAAAGCAAAACTTGGAGATGACTAAGTGTACAGTTGCTTGACACCGGTAATGGAGGAATCACAGTTATGAATACTGTCGAGTCCTTATTAGTGACCGAAGTAAAGGTTTGACAATTTGAAGATCCAGCCTTGGTTAAAAATAAGAGGAATCATCCCCTTTCAAAAGAAACAAGGCCAGGCTGAGCGCACTATTCAAACGCTCGAGGACATGTTACGGTCCAATATTCTAGACTTCGGGAGTGATTAGGAGGATCGTATATCACTCGTCAAATTTTCTTACAACAACAGCTACCATGCCAGTATTCAGGTTGCACCATATGAGGCATTACACAGTTGAACGTGCATATCTCCTATAGGACGGTTAGAAGTTGGTGAAACAAAGTTATCAGGCCCTTAGTTGCTGCAACAAGCTGGGGAAAAGGTGAAGTCAATTCGAAATCGATTATTGACTGCTCAGAGCATGCAAAACGTTTACTCAGATAGCCGGCGGTGAGATTTGGAGTTTGTTGTAGGAGACCAGGTATTCTTGAAGGTGTCACCTATGAAAGTTGATGAGGTTTGGTAAAAGAGGAAAACTCATCCCCTGATATATCAGACCATATCTAATCATAAAGGAAGGTCGGTCAAGTGGCTTATAAGTTGGAGTTATCCATGAAATTGGAGGCAGTGTATCCGGTATTTCATGTATCTATGATTGGCATGTGTTTAAGTGATCCATTACGTATCATGCCTCTTGAAGTTATTAAAGTTACATGAGATATATCCTACGAAGAAGTTCTGGTGGCCATTCTAGATCGTCAAGTCCGAAAGTTGCAAACTAAGGAAGTGGCTTCTGTTAAAGTGCTTTGTAAGAACAATAGTGTAAGGACCCGTTAAAATTTCCTAATGATTTAATATGTTAAAGTGCGACAACGGTATTAGGGAATAACGTATTCGAGTATAAAAGGAGACCTATGGGGTGGAACCGCATTATTTTGACATCAAAAGTGTTTCAACGACGGCATTGTTTCGTGTATATGTGGTATCACATTTAGCAAACGAGCTCCAAATTCAGTTTTGATTGAAGCATTAGATCCGTATTGAAATTACGGAGCAATAGCAAGAAGAATTGTCGAATTCGGACATCGTATAATAGAGTTATGCCTACTTCCAGGCGAAATAGAAACGATTTCCCATTGCCAGTGCCTAGGGTAGCGTGGGGCGCTAGCCCTGGCTCTGGGATTTTTGAGGTTCTGGAAATTAGGCCACAGGTAGCGCCCCACGCTGCCTGTGATGCCCAAAATGCTATATTCTCGGTCGGGGTTCATTTTACTCCATTTGTCTTGACCAAACTTTGGGGTTTTCCTCTACTCTCTCAATACCGCCAAGTCTCCCCATCTTCAAGGTGAGTAATCCCTACTAATTTGGTGTTTTAGTTAATCAATTCCACCCTAAAACTAACTCAATCTTCCATAAAATACATAGATCTTAAAGCAATTTCTTCAAGAACTCAAAGAAGGGTTTTGCAAGATTTCGTCCAGAAGGTAATCCTACAGCCTTAGACTTACATGTATGGATATATTATGAGAATATGAGTATGAATTAAGTATTGGAACTTATGGTATGGTGATTGAAAGCCATAAGTTCCCAATTTAAATACATAACCATTGTAGAGATTGAAAGGTGATTACTTGATGGAATGTTGTTAGTTGAGGGTGGATGGATGGTCATGTATGTGATGTTGGGAGTTATGGATTGGTCATGAAGGATGGTGGAATAAATTATTGTTAAATGGTAGTAATTGGATAAACTAATTTTATGGGTAAGAGATGTAGAGATTCATGCCTACTAGGTGTTTTATAAAATGCATAAATAGCCTAAACAATGGAATTTGTTACTAATATTGGTTCCATTGGATGTTGTCATTGTAGATTGAAGTTGCGTAGTATAGTAGATCATTGTAGTATCATTAAGAGAAGGATTGAGGTATGTATGGCTAAACACCCTNGTAAATGGTAGTAATTGGATAAACTAATTTTATGGGTAAGAGATGTAGCGATTCATGCCTACTAGGTGTTTTATAAAATGCATAAATAGCCTAAACAATGGAATTTGTTACTAATATTGGTTCCATTGGATGTTGTCATTGTAGATTGAAGTTGCTTAGTATAGTAGATCATTGTAGTATCATTAAGAGAAGGATTGAGGTATGTATGGCTAAACCCCCTTCTTCTTAGAATCGAATTCCAGGGTGTTCATGTAATTGAAGTAAGACCTTGATCATTATTGAATTGGCTATTCCTAATGTGGTTGTGTCGAAGGATATATGTTCAATATTTATTCTAAATGTTTTTATCATGTCATCTTGCCATTTGAGGATATGTTCAAAATGTGGAATATGTGTTAGAAATGTTATGACTTCATGTCAAGATCGAAATAAAGGTTGTTATGCCAAATTGTATGAAAAGCCTCTATGTGCTTAAGATTCCCAAATTGTTGTGTTATGTGAACTTACTGTCTTGAATGGGAAGCCTTATTGTTGTTGATAATGATTATGATAATGATATTTGAATGTGGAAAAGGGGACTGAAATTATGAAATACGGCCAAGTGCCAAGAATGATTTGTAATCGTGATTACTGGTGCCAATGAATCGAAAGAATATGAAAGAATTATGATGTGAGATAATTAAAATTGTGGTTATGGTTGATGTCTCAAGTGAGATGGCCTAGCTGATCGGGCCGTGATCGAATGCCATGCCGCACACGTGGTGGTAATTATGCTGGAAATGATAATTGAAATTGTGAATATGGGTGATGTCTCAAATGAGATGACTTAGCCGATCGGGTCGAGATCGGACTCCGTGTAAGAACACGATGGTATTGTGGATTGTGGCATATGGCACTAAAGATTACCCAACATAATAAGATGGAAATTAACTTGAGAACTTATGTGATCCTTACTTGATGTTTTAGTATTGTTTTAAAGTTCTTATTGATCTCATGACTGTTTCCCCCTTGTATTACTGTCCATTCTATTGAGACGGTGTTTTAACTTTACATAGTAGTACTATTTGACGGTACTAATGTCCCCTTTTTCGGGGGCGCTTCATCTTTAAATAGATGTAGGTTCTTACATAGCAGACAATGTTGATCGCAGCTAGTGTTACATCATCAACTTCTCAGCAGACTCGGTGAGCCCCATTTCATTCCGGGGTCATGTATTGTACCTTTTGTTTATATTGTGGTCACTTTTGAGGTATAGTCGGGGCTTTGCTGCTGGCACCATCTTTACTCTCTTTTGTATCTTTAGAGGCTCCGTAGACACTATGTAGGTTATATATGGGTGTTGGGAATGTTGAACCAGTTATGTTGTGTTTGATCACTTGTTCCATTCTAGCTATAAGAAATATGTATTTTGAGACTTAAAGGCGCAATGGCTAATCAAATGATTTATCATCGTATGTATGAACTTCTTGCTGTATAGTTTATGAAATCATGTCTTTTCTTGATTATGGGTGAATTAGGGATATAGAATCTAACAAGCTTGCTTGGCCGGGTTTACTCAGCTGAGCGCTGGTCGCGCTCTTCGGTTTTGGGGCGTGAAAAACTTGGTATCAGAGCCTAAGGTTTTAAAGTGTCCTAGGATATCTCAGAGCCGTGTTTAGTAGAGTCCTTATTATCGGTGTGTTATCAGCCACATCTATAATTAGGATGCTACATGGGCATTTAGGAAAAATACCCTTTTTTCATGTTCTTGATCGTGCGATAAAGCTGGTTGTAAGATTGTTCCTCCTTTAACTCCCGAATTGCTCTAATCTTCAGTACATGGCACCTAAGAAGATGGCAAGGCCTGGCCAAAGAGCCAATGTCACCCCAGGAGTGACAGTTGATCCTATAATTGAGGATGCGGGTGAGCACCCGAGGAGTGAGAATATTCCTCCAGTTACTACACTGCCTGACTCTACTACAACTGATCAGACCGCACCTGTCCCTACACCTACTGAGGCTGTAACAGTCCCTCCAACGAATATACCAGTTCCAGCTCGAGTTACAGTTTCCGATTATGGTGTTTCTGATGTTGATCTTAGGGGAGCAATACAGATGTTGGCTCAGATAGTGGCATCCCAGGCCCAGAGATCAAATGTTGCACCTACTTCTTCCAGTCAGCCAGAGGATTCTACTAGTTCCAGGGTGAATAGGTTTCTCCAGTTGGATCCTCCAGTGTTTACGGGCACTAACCCAGAGGAGGATCCCCAGGACTTCATTGATGAGATGCACAAGACTCTCCGAGTTATGCATGCTACTGAGGCAGAGGCAGTGGAATTGGCCTCCTACTGCCTGAAGGAGGTGGCATATTCTTAGTTTGAACTATGGGAGGAGTCCCGTGAAGAAGGGAGCCCGGTGAGGTGGGGTGAGTTTGCCGATGCTTCCATTGATCATTTCTTGCCTGCCGAGACTAAGGCAGCCCGTGCTGCTGAGTTTGAGAACCTGAGGCAAGGTAGCCTGAGTGTGTGGGATTACCACATGGGATTCGCGTACCTGTCCAAGTATGTTATTTACATGTTGCCTACTATGGAGGCTAAAGTGCGCAGGTTTGTACAGGGCCTTAGTCCCTTGGTAATTAATCAGGCCGCTACAGCAGCCTTGAATTTTGATTTGAACTATGGGAAAATTATGGCATTCGCTCAAGCAATTGAGGCTCGCAAGTTGAGGAACAGAATGGAGTGAGAGGGTAGCAATAAGGACTGGTTTGCGGGCAACTTGGGCGGTTCTTCTAGTGGTGGCAAGTCAACATTCGGGGGAGGGCCGTCGGGGCCATCCAAGTCTTTTGCTCAGTCTTCGGCTAGTGCACTGCCACCAGGGCCCAGTCACCAACAACAGTGGTGCCGTTTCAGGCCCAATTAGGGCAACAAAGGGATCCTATTAGCAGGGTCGTCATGGTGGTAGATTTCAGCAGCAGAGGAGGCCCCCATGCCCTCGTTGTGGAAAGATTCACCTAGGAATATGCTACATCGACTTACCCATATGCTACGGATGCGGACTGAGGGGTCACATTCAGAGGGATTGTAGTTCGTCCCGCCAGGGTGCGGGTAGGGGCCCAGCATAGCCAGCCAATTCTGCAGCTACTACATCCGCAGCACCTCCTCCGGCTCGAGGCACTCCAACACCCATAGGGCGTGGTGCAGCTAGGGGTGGAGCGCCGTTTCTATGCTATGAGGGGTCGCCAGAATTAAGNATCAGAGCCTAAGGTTTTAAAGTGTCCTAGGATATCTCAGAGCCGTGTTTAGTAGAGTCCTTATTATCGGTGTGTTATCAGCCACATCTATAATTAGGATGCTACATGGGCATTTAGGAAAAATACCCTTTTTTCATGTTCTTGATCGTGCGATAAAGCTGGTTGCTCTAATTTTCAGTACATGGCACCTAAGAAGAAGGCAAGAACTGGCCAAAGAGCCAATGTCACCCTAGGAGTGACAGTTGATCCTATAATTGATGATGCGGGTGAGCACCCGAGGAGTGAGAACATTCCTCCAGTTAATACGCTGCCTGAGTCTACTACGACTGATCAGACCGCACCTGTCCCTACACCAACTGAGGGTGCAACGGTCCCTCCAACTGATATAACAGTTCCACCTCCAGTCCTAGCTTTTGATTCTGGCGTTTCTGCTGTTGATTTTAGGGGAGCTATCCAGATGCTGACACAGATAGTGACTTCTCAAGCCTAGAGATCAAATGTTGCACCCACTTCTTCTAGCCAACAAGGGGATTCTTGTGGTTCCAGGGTGAACAGGTTTCTTCAGTTGGATCCTCCAGTGTTCACGGGTGCTAATCTCAAGGAAGACCCACAAGACTTCATTGATGAGATGTATAAGACTCTTCGGGTTATGCTCGCTACTGAGACGGAGGGAATGGAGTTGGCCGCCTACTGCCTGAAAGGGGTGGCCTATTCTTGGTTTGAGCTGTGGGAGGACTCTTGGGAGGAGGGGAGCCCTCCAGCAAGGTGGAGCGAGTTTGCTGATGCTTTCATGGACCATTTCTTGCCGGCCGAGACTAGGGCAGCTCGTGCCGCAGAGTTTGAGAATCTTAAGTAAGGGAGTAAGAGTGTGTGGGAGTATCACATGAAGTTCGCGCGCCTATTAAAATATGCCATTCTAATGTTGCCTACTATAGAGTCTAGAGTGCGCCGATTTGTTCAGGGCCTTAGTCCCTTGGTTATCATTGAGGCCACTATAGCTTCCATGAATTCAGATATGAACTATGGGAAAATCGTAGCATTTTCTCAAAATACAGAGGACCGTAAGTTAAAGATTAGAAGGGAGCGAGAGGGTACTAGCAAGGCCAGGTCCGTAGGCAACTTTGGGGAGTCATTTGGTGGGGGAAGATCATCTTTCAGGGGAGGGTAAATAGGGCCATCCCAGTCTTTTGCTCAGTCTTTAGCCAGTGCACCGCCAGTAGGAGCTAGTCAGCAGTTGGTGAGTCATTTTAGGCCCAATCAGGGCAGCAGGGGACCCCACCAGCAGGGCCGATTAGGAGGGAGATTCCAGCAGCAGCGGAGGGCCTCATGCCCCAAGTGTGGGAGGAAACATTTGGGAATCTGCTACATGGACCTGCCAGTATGTTACGAGTGTGGATTGAGGGGTCATATTCAGAGGGAATGTAATGCACCCCGCCAGGGTGCCGGCAGGGGCACAGCACATCCATCCAGTTCTGCAGCTGCTACATCTTCAGCACCCCCTCCAGCTCGAGGCACCCCAGCACCAACTATGAGAGGTTGCGAGAATTTAGAGGCTTCTCCAGATGTTGTCACAGGTATATTAATTGTCCAATCTCGTGATGTATATGCTCTTATTGATCCCGGTTCCACTTTGTCATATGTTATACCTTATGTTGCTATGGAATTTGGGATACAACCAGAACAGCTTCATGAGTCGTTCTCTATATCCTCTTTGGTTGGTGAGTCTATTTTGGCCGCACAGGTTTAAAGGGATTGTGTTGTCACGTTGCATGGTTGGGACAACGTGGTCGATCTTATTGTATTGATAATGGTCGATTTTGATGTGATAATGGGGATGGATTGGCTTTATTCAAGTTTTGCCAAGCTTTATTTTCCGAACTAGAACTGTTAGGTTCGAATTTCCAAATGAGCCAATTATTGAGTAGAAGGGTGATGATGTAGTGCCGAAGGGTAGGTTTATTTCGTACCTTAAGGCCACAAAAATGATCAACAAGGGGTGTATTTACCATTTGGTCCGTGTTACGGACATTGACGATAAGGCACCTACACTTGAGTCCGTGCCTGTTGTGAATGAATTTCTAGGAGTCTTCCCGGTGAACTCCCTGGGATCCCACAAGAGAGGGAGATTGATTTTGGTATTGATGTGATGCCAGACACACATCCTATATCTATTCCACCCTACAGAATGGCACCAGCTGAGTTGAAGGAGATAAAAGAACAATTGAGAGATTTGTTAGAAAAAGGTTTTATCCGGCCAAGTGTGTCGCCTTGGGGTGCACCGGTTCTTTTTGTGAAGAAGAAAGATGGGTCACTGAGAATGTGTATTGACTATCGACAACTCAACAAGGTCACAATCAAAAATACATACCTAATACCAAGGACAAATGACTTGTTTGATCAATTGCAAGGTGCCATGTACTTGTCCAAAATTTATTTAAGATTCGAGTATCATCAATTCAAGATCAGGGAGCAGGAAATTCTGAAAACAGCGTTTAGGACCCGGTATGGGCATTTTGAGTTTCTAGTGATGTCGTTTGGGCTAAAGAATGCACCGGCGGTGTTCATGGATGTTATGAACCGAGTTTTCAAGTCGTTCCTCGATTCCTTTGTGATAGTGTTCATTGACGATATTCTTATATACTCATGAAGACGAGAGGATCATGCTGATCATCTTAGGGTAGTTCTGCAAATCCAACATCAGCACCAGTTATATGAAAAGTTTTCAAAGTGTGAATTTTGGCTTGAATCTGTCACATTTTTGGGTCATGTCCTCTATAGTGAAGGAATTAAGGTTGACCCTCAGAAAATTACAGCTGTAAAGAATTAGCCGAGGCCTACAACTCTAATAGAGATTCACAGTTTCTTAGGCTTAGCTGGATATTACAGAAAGTTTGTGGAGGGGTTTTCTACCCTTGCCTCTTCGTTGACTAAATTGACGCAAAAGGCAATTAAGTTCCAGTTGTCAGATGCATGTGAAAGGAGTTTCCAGGAATTGAAAGCAAAATTGGCTACGGCACCGGTGTTGACCTTGCCAGAGGGTGCAGATGGATTTGTGGTATATTGGGATGCTTCAAGAATTGGGGTTGGATGTGTATTAATGCAACAGGGAAATGTGATAGTTTATGCTTCAAGGCAACTCAAGAATCATGAAAAGAACTATCCAACACATGACTTAGAACTTGTGGCGCTGGTATTTGCATTGAAAATTTGGCGTCATTATTTATATGGGGTCCATGTAGATATATTCACTGACCATAGGAGCCTTCAATATATTTTCAAGCAGAAGGAATTGAATCTGTGGCAGAGAAGATGGCTTGAGTTACTCAAGGACTACGACATCGATATTCTGTATCACCCGGGAAAGTCCAATGTTGTGGCGGATGCTCTTAGCCAAAAATCTATAAGTAGTTTGGCTCACTTGGAGGCATATCAAAAGCCATTGGCCAAGGAAGTTCACCGATTGGCTAGTTTAGGAGTTCGTCTTGCGGACTCTAGTAAAGGAGGGGTGATTGTACAAAATAGGACTGAATCATCACTTGTGGCGGAAGTTAAGGAGAAGCAATACAACAATCCATTATTGGCGCAATTGAAAGATGGAATGCATAAACATAAGACCATGGCCTTTTATCTTGACATGTGTGATGGTACACTAAGGTACCAAGGGCGTCTATGAGTTCCAAATGTAGATGGTCTCCGAGAAAGAATCATGACAGAGGCTCACACCTCTAGGTATTCCATTCACCCGGGTTCTACAAAAATGTATCATGATCTTAAGGAAGTCTACTGGTGGAATTATATTAAGAGGAATGTAGCGGACTTTGTGGCAAGATGTCCAAATTGTCAGAAAGTGAAGGCCGAACACCAAAGGCCCGGTGGTTTGGCACAAAACATAGAACATCCAATGTGGAAGTGGGAAATGATTAATATGGACTTCGTGATAGGATTACCTCGTACTCCTCGTAAGTGTAACTCAATTTGGGTGATTGTGGATCGACACATGAAATCAGCACACTTCTTGCCGGTTAAGGCTACCAATACAGCAGAATAATATGCTCAGTTGTATATAAAAGAAATAGTCAGATTGCATGGTACTCCGGTTTCCATAATTTTTGATCGTGGAGCACAATTCAATGCTAATTTTTTGAAGAAATTTCAGCAAGCTTTGGGTACTCAGGTGAATCTTAGTACAGACTTTCACCCACAGACTGACGGGCAGGCAAAGCGGACTATTCAGACACTTGAGGATATGTTGCGTGCTTGCATTCTACACTTCAAAGGTAGCTGGGATGATCAGTTACCACTCATAGAATTTGCCTACAACAATAGTTATCATGCTAGTATTCAGATGGCACCGTTCGAGCCTTTATATGGAAGGAGATATAGATCTCCCATTAGGTGGTCTGAAATTGGGGAAGCAGAGCTGATAGGGCCAGACCTCGTGCGTCATGCTTTGGAAAAAGTTAAAATCATTAGGGAGCGATTAAAGACTGCTTAGAGTCATCAGAAGTCCTATTCTGATGTTCGTCGTAAGGATTTAGAGTTCAAAGAAGATGATTGGGTATTCTTGAAGGTTTCCCCCATGAAAGGTGTAATGTGATTTGTTAAGAAAGGGAAACTGAGTCCGAGGTATGTCGGACCGTACAAAATCATTCAGAGGATTGGTGAGGTAGCATACAAGCTTGAGCTACCACTTGAGATGTCGTTAGTGCACCCGGTATTTCATGTGTCTATGTTAAAGGAAGATGTTGGAGACCCGACACTCATTGTTCCAGTAGAGACTATTGAGGTTAATGAGGAATTGNCAATTGAAAGATGGAATGCATAAACATAAGACCATGGCCTTTTATCTTGACATGTGTGATGGTACACTAAGGTACCAAGGGCGTCTATGAGTTCCAAATGTAGATGGTCTCCGAGAAAGAATCATGACAGAGGCTCACACCTCTAGGTATTCCATTCACCCGGGTTCTACAAAAATGTATCATGATCTTAAGGAAGTCTACTGGTGGAATTATATTAAGAGGAATGTAGCGGAC
>AWOL01S0061021.1:4860-40113 GCA_000715115.1 Nicotiana otophora
CCCCCCCCGGTGTGGTTGCGGGCTATCAGTCCAGATCATATCACACAGAAAAACATATATACAAGATTAAATGTACATGACCAATGAATATCAAATATCATACTCGTAGACTGATATAAATGACATGGTATGGTGTATGTAGGTGCAAAGTGTGATATGATAACTCAAATTAGCCATTCCATCTCAAAAACAACAATTATCAAGTTAAATCATGAGATTGGCCTCTATGTAACATCAAATATGGCTCAATTAGGTCACAACATGGTATAAGCATAAGAAACATATATCTTGGCAATCTATTCAATGAATTTCATTACCTAAGCACTACTCCGAGCATGGATAAACACCCTGGTGGATGCACATGGGCTTAGCCACGCACATGTGCACCACCCATAGCACGTAGATATCACAAATAACTCAGGTAACTAGTGCCTCAACCATGTTTTGCTAAGATACTTACCTCAATTAAGCAAAATCATTCATGTAAAAAGCCCATCCCGCGTGAATCAACCTCCAGACGACCCGAATCTAGCCAAATTAACTTAATATAATCAATACAATCCATAGGAATTGATTCCAAATAATAAAGCTAAGATCTNTCCGTGAATCAACCTTCGCACGACCCGAATCTAGACAAATTAACTTAATATAATCAACAATAGCCATAGGAACTGATTCCAAATAATAAAGCTAAGATCTTTAACCAAAATCAAAAAGTCAACCCAAAAAGTCAACCCAGGCTCGTGCCTCGAATCCCAAACAAACTCACAAATTCCAAATACCCATTCGATTAAGAGTCCAACCATACAAAATGCATCCAATTCCAACCACAAATCGTCCCTCAAATCATCAAATCTCAATCTCAAATAACATAGTCCAAAACCCCCAAATCCCAACTTAAATTCATGAATATTAGGTGTACTAAGCAATGGGAAATCAATATCTATCATCAAAAGCGATTACATTTCAATTATATCTTCAATTAGGAAAAGCACTCTAGAGATCGCCATGGACCGAGCTCCGCAAAAACAAAAATGAGAAAAACACTCAAACCCTCGATATTATAAAGTCTACCATCAAAATTTCATCTATGATCAATAACAACGCACATGCGATATCGTATTTGCGGCCAAAATCACGCACATGTGAACTCCACTTTTATCCAAACCTACCGTTTCTGCGGACATACTCCCGCACATATGGAGCCCTTCCTCATCTACGGTCCATGCTTCTTCAGCCAAACTCCGCTTCTGTGGACCCCTCCCCATAGAAGCGCATCCGCTTCTATGGAATTCTATGAATCTCCCATGGTAAAGCAAACCCTGTACCTGCACAAAAAAAGTTCAACATGTGTCTCTGCATCTGCGGCCAATCCCACTGCATGTGCTAAGGCGCCAGAAGTCAAAAGCTTCTGCAATAACACCAAGTCCCAAAATGGCCCGAGCTCTATATAAAACACTCCCCAAGGCCCCCGGGAACTCGTCCAAACCTACAAATCAATCCTAAAACATAACAAGAACCTTCTCGAGGCCTCAAATAAAATAAAACAACATCACAACCTCAAATCACACCTCAATTTAAGCCTAATGAACTAATGAACTTACATCTTTTAAAACTCATGCCAAACCATATCAAATCAACTCTGAAGAACCTCAAATTTTACATGCAGGTCCCAAATGATACAGCAAGCCTATCCGAACCTGATATCATCAAATTCAACTCTCGATCAAACCTATTAACCTTCCAAATATTCCATTTTCCATCTTTCGCCAAACGACACCAAATCAACCTACGGACCTCCAAATCAACATCCGGACATAGGACTAAGTCCAAAATTACCATACGGATCTATTGGAACCATCAAAATGCCATTTTAGAGTTATTTACGCAAAGGTCAAACTCTGCTGAACTCTTTCAACTTAAGCTTCCAACCTTGGGAGTAAGTGTTCCAATTCACTGCAAAATATCACCAAAGCCAAGCCAATCACCTATCATGTCACGAAACCAAAAAGACACAGACCTAAAGCACCAAATAGGGGAACCTGTGCTAAAGTACTCAAAATGACAGACCAGGTCATTATATTCTCCCCCTCTTAAACAAGCGCTCATCCTCTAACGAGTCTAGAATCATACCTGGAGTCTCAAAAAGGAGAGGATATCTGCTATGCCTCTCCTACTCAGTCTCTTAAGTAGCCTCCTACTCTAGCTGACCTCTCTAATACACCTTCACTAACGCTATATTCTTTGACCTCAACTTCCGAACCTGCCGATCTAAAATAGCCACAAGCTCCAAATCGTAAGTCAAATCCCTATTGAACTGCACCATAGTGAAGTCCAAAATATGTGACGCATCACCATAATACTTCTGAAGCATCGAAACATGAAATATTGAGTGAACCCCTCATAGATTAGGTGTCAAGGCAAGTCTGTAGGCCACCTCTCCCACTCTCTCAAGAACCTCAAAAAGACCAATATACCTAGGGCTCAACTTGTTCTTATTCCCGGACCTCATCACACCCTTAATGGATGAAACTCTAAGTAGAACCTCCCCCCACCATATATGCAACATTACGAGCTTTCATGTTCGCATAACACTTCTGCCTGTATTTAGCTATACGAAGCCACTCCTAAATCAACTCCACCTTCTCTGAAGCATCATGGATCATGTCAATTCCTTACAGCCTAGCCTCCCCAGGCTCAAACGAACTAATCGGAGAATGACATCGCCTCCTTTATTAGGACTCATAAGGGGCCATCTAGATACTTAACTGATAGTTTTTGTGGTAGGTTAACTCTATTACAGGAAGAAACTGATCCCATGAACCTCCAAAGTTAATGACACAAGCACGTAACATGTCCTCCAAGATCTGAATTGTGTGCTCGGATTACCCGTCTATCTAGGGATGAAATGTTATGCTCAACTCTACCTATGTGCCCAACTCTCACTGCTCTGCTCCATAAAATTACGATGTGAACTGAGTGCCTCAATCCGAGAAAATAGATACGGGCACACCGTGAAGGTGAACAATCTCACGAATATAAATCTGAGCCAACTGCTCTGAAGGGTATATATAACGACTGGAATGAAGTGTAAATAATTGGTCAGTATTTCCACAATGACCCATACTACATCTAATTTCCTCAAGGTCTGTGGAGGTCTAAATACAAAAACAATGGTGATACGTTTCCACTTCCACTGTGGAATGTCATGCTTGTGAAGTAAACCATCCGGTTTCTGATGGTCGTACTTCACCTGCTGACAGTTCAACACAACATAATAGACAATATCATTCTCCATCCTCCTCCACCAATAGTGCTGCCTCAAATTTGGTACATCTTTGCGGCACCTGAATGAATGGAATACTGTGAATTATGGGCCTCCAAAAGTATCAAATCTCGCATCCCATACACATTCAGCACACAAAACCGACCCTAGATCATCTCCAATAGTAACTTCCTTGGCATCACCGTGTTGCACCATGTCCTTTAGGACATGCAAGTAGGAATCATCATAGTGACACATTCAAACAAGAAAGACAGTGAAACCACATAAGCAAGAACCTGGCTGGGCTCCAAAATATCCAACCGATTGGCTAAACATCCAATGCTAACGTTCTCTCCCCTACTGGAATAAGCAAGACTTCCCATGCTCTCAACCTTCCTACTCAAAGTATCGGCCCCCACATTGGCCTTCCTCGGATGTTAAAGAATTGGTGATATCATAGTCCTTTAATAGTTCTAACCACCTCCATTTCCTTAAGTTCAGATCCATTTGCTTGAACAAGTGATGTGGACTCCTCTGATATGTGAACACCTTATAAGACATGCCATAGAGATACTACCTCAAAATCTTCAATGCGTGAACAATGGCTGCCAACTCCAAATCATGTATAGGGTAGTTCTTCTCATGGGGTTTCAACTAACGTGAAGAAGATGCAATAACTCTACCATCCTACATAAATACACATCCAATGTAAATCTTCATAGCATCATAATAAACTGTATAAGAACCCAATGTTGAAGGCAAAACCAAAACTGGAGCTATGGTAAAGACAGTCTTGAGCTTTAGAAAGCTCTCCTCACACTCATCGGGCCACCTGAATTGGGCACCCTTCTGGGTCAATCTAGTCAAAGGTGAAGCAATGGATGAGAAACCCTCCACAAAACGACGAGAATAACTGACGATACTAAGGAAACTCCCGATCCTAATAGCGGAAGATGGTTTGGGCGAACTCTTAAGTGCCTCCACCTTCTTCGAATGAACCTTAATCCCCTCACTAAATACCCTATGGCCCCAAATTTCCCTTGAATCAAGCCAATAATCACACTTAGAGAAATAGGTCTGGAGCACGATCCTTAGATGTTGTTCATGATCCTCCTGGCTATGTGAATACACCAATATGTCATCAAAGAGAACTACGACGAAGCAATCAAGAGAGGGTTGAAATACACTATTCATAAAGTGCATAAAGGCTACTAGGGCATTGGTCAGCCCAAAAGACATCACAAAAAACTCATAGTAACCATAGCGGGTCTTGAAAGCTTTTTTCAAAATATATGAAGGACGAATCGTCAACCGATGATACCCCGGTTCAAATCAATCTTCGAGAACACTCTAGCACCCTCAAGGTGATCAAACAAATCATCGATATGGGGTAGTGGGTACTTGTTCTTGACAATAACTTTCTATAGTTGCCTATAATCATTACATATCCTTATAGAGTTATCCTTCTTCTTCGTTATTAGAATCAGTGCGCCCCAAGGGAACACACTGGGCCTGATGAAACCCTTAGCAATAAACTCCTAAAGCAGTCCCTTCAACTCCTTCAACTCAATAGGTGTCATGCGGTACAGTAAAATAGACATCACCCTCTGTTAGCAATTATATCATCTTAAATAAGGGGAATAATCTCATCCCAATTACGGAACATAATTTCATCATATCAATATGGGGATTTACCCCTCAATAACTCCTACACCGGCACGTGTAGTTTTAGGGTTAGGTTGTTTCAACCTACCCTTCCTCGGTGACTAATGATACTCCTAAAATCATTTTTGTGTTGCATACAAAGAAAACAAAAATACTAATACATTCACCTCATAACCTTTCACACCATATATAGCTTCCTTAGTACTTTCAACCATTCACAACTTCATTATTTCATTGGCTCTCTTGGCCACACATGTGATTCTTCATTCATGGAACGTTGGCCGTATCTCATATTCCACATTTTAATTTATTTACTTTCAAGGATCATAATCATAAACATCAACATATGGAATCATAGGTAAAACACAATTTCAACTTATAAGTATGTAAGGACTCAAATCACATTGGAGATGTTTATAAAAGAGAGCATGGTGATTTACGACTAAAACAATGGTTGAAATCATAGGTATTAGTTGAAACAACCACATTTTAACACGACTTGAGTACATAAGCCTTTAGGCAATTCTATTTTTAGAGTAAATTTGGAACAGTTGATTCAAGGCTCATTTTAAAATCTTTCACATATCATTTCATCTCATTGGCACTATTGGCCATAAGTATAACTTTCATTATTGGCACAATGGCCACACTTTATATCCCCAACTCACGTCTTTCCCTTTCAAGTATCTTTATAGATTATCAATAATGAGAGCATTTGAAATTAGGGCCTTAAGTATAAATATGAGCATTAGGGGTATTAGGCGCATTGAGTATTCTTTCCAAGTTAAGCACAATGGACTTTCATTTGAAACATAAATTGAAGTTATAACGCTTTAACACATAAACCATACTTGAACACATTCCCTAAGGAGATCATGATGAGATAGGAGTAATTGGAACATGTTTTGAGTACATACATCTTTCGACACATTGATTACTCGGGATAATCAAATTTATTAGGAACACCTCGGAACATAGGAATTAGGAACCTGGGCCAACCATACTTGAAACTTACGGAAACATCATGGAATTCAATTCTAAGAGAGAAGTTTTAGACAACATACCTTTCTCGACCATTCCTTAAGTTACTACAACGTCCCCACACCTCTATAAATACAAATCTATAGGAAGGTAGCTAAAATTGAATATTAATTAGAAGGATTCTCATGACATAAGTCTCTTGAGAATTTGTTCAAACACCTGTTATCCAAAATTGACTACAAATCTCTACAATGGTAATCCCNTTTATTAGGAACACCTCGGAACATAGGAATTAGGAACCTGGGCCAACCATACTTGAAACTTACGGAAACATCATGCAATTCAATTATAAGAGAGAAGTTTTAGACAACATACCTTTCTCGACCTTTCCTTAAGTTACTACAACGTCCCAACACCTCTAGAAATACAAATCTATAGGAAGATAGCTAACATAGAATAATAATTAGAAGGATTCTCATGACATAAGTCTCTTGGGAATTTGTTCAAACACCTGTTATCCAAAATTGACTACAAATATCTATAATGGTAATCCCCTCCCCCCTCAACAAATTTCAACAAGAAACTACCCAAAATAGTTCAACGACCCCACATACTAAAACCTAATGTTACATGCATGGCCTATCTCCGATTCCATAACCTAATTAAACCCATAACAATTTCATGAAGGTTTTAGGACAAGGTCGTACCAAGGTAGATGATGGTCTAGTGAGTGGCTTCGCTTGAATCTTCATGATTGGGGAACGGATTAATGATTAGAATGACTAGGTCTTCTCCCTCTCTCTCCAGGATACTATCACTTCTCTCTAAAATAATAGATTTTTGCTTCAAAATGAGCCCCAAAGGCTACTAATCAAAATGGTGTCGGGTAAGAAAATTTTCAAAACTAACCCCCGATGTCAATTATGTGGTGCAATTCTGTGGTAGCAGTACAGAGACGTGGCCAGAAAAATGGCCACAAAATGGTATGTCAATTCCGCGAAGCCATTTTTGGGGTAGCAGAATGGTTATGCCGCCAGCAGAATGGTTATGCCGCCAGTAGAATGATTATGCGGCTAGCAGAATGGCCACAAAAGGATTTTCAAATTCTTAGTTGGGTCTGGTCAACTCCTCCATGCAATTTCATGACAGCATAATGGTTATGCGGCCAGTAGAATGGCCAGAAAATGGTTTTCAAATTTGAATTTCTTTTGATTAATTCCATGGTGATTATGTGGTCAGCGGAATAGATCCGCTATAGCATAATGGACCATATTATTGTCATTTTTACAAATTCTTCTACCAACTCCACGATGCATTGTATAATCAAAAAATCCGATTTGTGGCACATAAACTTACCTTGGCACTATAAAAACTTAATTCTTGGTGAGCTTTTACGGGGCCTTACAGTTTTGTACTTTGGCTTAGGCAGGGTTGATCCCGATTACACCAGCTACTTCTGAGGATATGGGAGGAGCTCAAATTCCCACCCCCAAACTACAAAATAGCGGGCTTACATTGATCTAGCTCCGAGTGTTATAACGATCAGCCTGTGGTTATAGCTCAGCCCAAGGTCAGGCCAGTTGCGTCAGAGGAATATGATAAGAGGTTAGAGATGCTCAGAAGTATCATCCTCCTCATTGCAGCAATGGGTCTTCTGAGGATGCATAGGGTTTCTTAGACAAGTGTCACTGTATTCTATACACTATGGCATAGCGAAGTTGATTGGGGTCGATCGTACTACTTTCGAGCTGATGGGGCCGTCATATTGATGGTGGAAACTTATGAGGAGAGAAGGCCATTTGATGCCGCACCACTTACTTGGGCTCAATTCATTTATTTCCTTTTGAGGGGCTTCATTATACAAACCCTCAGGTATGCGTTGCGCACCGAGTTCGAGCAATTTCACCAGGGGACTATGATCGTGACCGAGTATGCTATGAGGTTTACCGAGTTATATCGTCATGCACAGGCTTTGGTTTCCACTGTTAGAGAGAGAGAGTCTATATATTTATTGAGGGACTCGGTTATAGCCTCAGTTTTGGGATGGAACGGGAGCTAGCGACTAGGGTTCTATTCCACCAAGTTCTGGAGATTGGTAGGAGGTTGAAGCGTATCAATGGGTATAAGAGCATAGATAGAGAGTCCAAGAGACCTCAGGGATTTGGAGGACTTAGCAGTTCCCATTGTTAAGCTAC
Source organism: Nicotiana otophora (assembly GCA_000715115.1). Lineage (NCBI taxonomy): Eukaryota > Viridiplantae > Streptophyta > Magnoliopsida > Solanales > Solanaceae > Nicotiana > Nicotiana otophora. The sequence goes on from AWOL01S0061021.1 coordinate 12,967, forward strand.
AAATTGTTATTGAAGGGGACTTATCAATCGACTAGTTCAGTCTGCACTTTAGGTTACATGTAGTTCTCTAGCTAGTAACGGACCTCCAGGTACTCATTTTGGACAGCCATCCTCTAGTACACCTTCTACACCGGGTTCCAACAACGGTTATTTTATTCGTATGAGACAGACTCAATACCTGCAGCCATATCCGCAAAGGAGTTGTTTCGAGTATTGTTATAAAAGGCATATGGTGAGAGATTGTCTCAATCATCGAAAGGGTGGACCTCGCAAGGAATTCAGGCTATGGCTAATACTCTAGTTGCTATTTCACTTGCACAACCGGGTAGAGGTAGAGAACATGCGGTTAGAGGACATCCTAGAGGGGGAGGTCAGGTCCATTGTTATGCTTTCCCTGACATGAATGAGGTTGTTGCATTAGATGTTGTCAACCATCAGTTTTATTTGATCCGAGTTCCACTTATTTGTATGTGTCATCCTATTTTGCTTCATNGCTATGAGGTTTACCGAGTTATATCGTCATGCACAGGCTTTGGTTTCCACTGTTAGAGAGAGAGAGTCTATATATTTATTGAGGGACTCGGTTATAGCCTCAGTTTTGGGATGGAACGGGAGCTAGCGACTAGGGTTCTATTCCACCAAGTTCTGGAGATTGGTAGGAGGTTGAAGCGTATCAATGGGTATAAGAGCATAGATAGAGAGTCCAAGAGACCTCAGGGATTTGGAGGACTTAGCAGTTCCCATTGTTAAGCTACAAATTGTTATTGAAGGGGACTTATCAATCGACTAGTTCAGTCTGCACTTTAGGTTACATGTAGTTCTCTAGCTAGTAACGGACCTCCAGGTACTCATTTTGGACAGCCATCCTCTAGTACACCTTCTACACCGGGTTCCAACAACGGTTATTTTATTCGTATGAGACAGACTCAATACCTGCAGCCATATCCGCAAAGGAGTTGTTTCGAGTATTGTTATAAAAGGCATATGGTGAGAGATTGTCTCAATCATCGAAAGGGTGGACCTCGCAAGGAATTCAGGCTATGGCTAATACTCTAGTTGCTATTTCACTTGCACAACCGGGTAGAGGTAGAGAACATGCGGTTAGAGGACATCCTAGAGGGGGAGGTCAGGTCCATTGTTATGCTTTCCCTGACATGAATAAGGTTGTTGCATTAGATGTTGTTAACCATCCGTTTTATTTGATCCGAGTTCCACTTATTTGTATGAGTCATCCGTGGGATAAGAGGTTAAACCCTTCCTTAACCACTCCACATTTTGATTTCTTGGCTCACATTTACCAACTCTTAGAGGAATTTACTTTTCATGGGGGCTAGAGAGACTTGACATCACTCTTTCTTATTCATTTCATTCTTTTTTCCCCGTGATGCTCATACTAGAGATAATTGCCTCTTTTTGATTCCATCTACCTTTCGTTTTATTCTGTTTTTAGCATTTCCTTTTTGTTCTTTTTCTTTTCTTGCCTTCTCTTTTCATAGAGATCAATGCTTTTCTCTTTTTGGTGCCTTGATACCTCTTTCAAATTCCTCAACTATCCCCCCAAGCTTTTGCCTTAAGCTACTTATTTCAAAAGAGTGTTAAGGAAGGTCTGTGTGCCAAGAGAGGATTACAACAAAACGGGTAAATGATTTTAGCATGGTTACCAATTAAGAAAGGCTTTTGGGGGTTGACTAGCGATAACAAGTGGGTGGCAATAGAAATCTCAAACAGACGAAGGAACATACAATCATTTTCCAAACCAAGAAAATCTAGAACTTCATCTTGAAACACATTCGGGGCAAGTTCTAGACCATTGACACAAATACTTGTACTATCAACAAAAAGCATCTCACCCCTCATGCAACTGGACCATAAAAGAGGATAGAGTCTAAATCCTATAATAATCACAATCCATTTTTGGTCCAATCAACCACTCAATCACTATAAAAGTCAACGCAAGAGTCTCTAAGTCACTAACTACAGCTATTTTATTTCAAAAATGTTATTTCAAACCATAAGCACGCAGTTAAGTGTGTTGGTACCAAATGAAGCATGCATAACTCTTTTTTTTTAGAATGACTCTATTAAGGCTTTTATTCATTACTACTGTTATTATTATTACCTAAACACAAAAATGGACTCATCCCCTTAAGAAAGTTATCACACCATCTATCCTCGGGAAGAGTCACCCACTTCATACAAAAGACTACCTTAGGAAAAAACCGTGACATTAAGAAAACCAAAGGCTTATTATCTATACTACTATATGAAACATGAAAATTTCTAACATAAATAAAAGCTACTAACAAAGCAATAACTAACTAAAGATAGATTAAATAAAATAGTTCCCAATGCTTGGCAAAATAAGAGTAAAAGGAAAGAGGGTGAAGAAATGCCCTAAGCAGCCTTGGACATCTGAGTATCCCTAGTAGCATCAACCCATGTTGACTTAGCCAAATGTATATCATCATCATCATATCTGGGAGTGGAGAACATTTCACACACTACGTCAGCAGTGTCGGCAGCAAGGCATGGCTCCTCAGATGGTTCAGCTGGAGAAACATGTGCTGATGGATTTGGGGTGGACTAGTCTGGGTCAAGAAGCATATCAAATAGTAAATCCCCAGCTGTAGCTAGCTGAGTCACCTCAACTTGGAACTTGTCTACAGTCTTCTTTCCTGATTGACACTTCCCCATCTTCTTGACCTGCTTGGTCAAGCCCTCAATAACTAAACCATGATGTACTAGAGTGTCCATGATCACCTTCTGGTTATCCAGAATCTTGCCCAGCTTCTCATCAAGCTCAGTAGAATCCTGCAGTTCCTATGTGGATGACTGCCCCGCAACAGTACTAGATATCTCAGATAGCTTTTAAGTAGCTGCCTGCATCCAGTTGTTGACATTCTCCAATTTCTGGGAGACTCGCAAAGCAGAAAGTGGGCTAGTAGGCATGGGAACCAGTCTCAGAACTGGAGTAGGGACTGCCCTAGGAGCTATGGAAGGAGCTGTGGACGGAGCCAAAGATGGAGGCGGAGGCATAACTACTGCACTGGTAGAGGCCTCACCTAATTTAGATGGAATATTAGATGTGTTACAAACCACCACTACCGGCTCATCTGGCTGGCCTGTAGTAGTAGAAGGTTGAGCACTCTTGTTCGAGTTGGTCGATTCCTGCAATTAGTACCACTCAAATGGATTCTTGGGCTTTACCTTTGTATGAAAAGGCTTTGGCTCTACCTTTGCATATATGAGGGTCTCTGTAATGATACTGGGGTAGGGTAAGTCGTGTTAGTCTGTTGCACTACCAAAGAGGTGTTGGCCGACATCAGAGCACCCACATTGATTAGGTACATGGCCATGATAAAAACCACAAGAGCGGCCAAGTTATTCTCATTCTGGCATGGGTCAACCCTGCTACACACAAACGTCTGCCAACCTTTTGCCTCAAAGCTCAATGTACTCCGCTGAAAGGATACCCAAGCAGTAATCCATGGTGGTGGTGGTCCCAGTGCTAAGATCTCAGCATGCCATGGCCGAACCTCTTCTTTCATGGCCAACTTCTATAGGTAAACCTTTGGCTCCACGTCCTCAAATCCCAAGTACGCGTCCGGCTTGTGCTGATCAAACTTCACCTTAATGTTACGTACCTTGGTTACATTTGTCCCCTTGAAAATATGTAAAATGTTTTCATAGAACTCATGTACAAGGTGATCCTTGACATCAGTAAACAACCTCTATCCATTTCTTGTCCTGAACTGCAGGGTTGTATCTATCAAGATCCCTAAACAGAAATTGCCTCTCATGTGTCAATGATCTCAGCGGCCACAACATCCGAAAATCGGTAAAAGCAGCCAAACTCACAAATATGTTTTCCCAAGCTTCCTTCTTATTTGTACGCTCAACCCAATAAATGTAACTTTTCCCATTTTCCATTATCTAGAATATCCTGAACACCGGACACTGGAGTAGCTGGCTCGGAGGCCTGGCTATCACTTTCCTTTCTGTGAGATGAAGAAGGCACATCCAAAGGGTTAGATCGCCTATGTCGCCTGGACTGTGCAGTTGTTTGTTCCTCTAGAATAGACACAGAGTTGCCCTCGAAAGCCTCCTTAGACGGGGCATAAGAACTAGAGTTGGAGAGGTCTGCACCCCTCCTTTTGCTTAATGTGGCCTTCTTCCAAATAGTCTTGGGCTCACTGAGGGGCAAGGCACCTCTACCTCGACCCCTAGAAGAGTTTCCTCTACCTTTTGCTCTTTTGCCGCAGCCTCATGATCGAACCATTGTTTGTATCAACACAAAGAGGACTGTTAGTTGCACGTCATCATTTAACACAACTAGGACTTGTGTATGCAAGGGAAAACAACGTGGACACACTATGGTTACAACTATAAGACATGCTTGAAGAATATGGGATTTGCGGTGCGCATTTTTCTAATATGCGGCCGTGAAATGGGACTGCAGACTGCACATTTTCATATGCGACCGCACTTCTGACAAGAAAGTTCAGTGGCTCAATTGTATCCTCTTTGAAGATAGTGCGACGGCCAAATTGCAGCCGCAGAATTCATATGTAGTCCATGGAAATTTAGGTGCGTTCCGCACTTTTGAGCTTCAAAGAGACAAGTCTCTGTTAGCGGTGGGGAACCAAAGTGCGGCCTCAACAATTATTTTCCGATTTGCATAATTAAAGTGCAGCCTCAGAAAGTACTTGCCTTCACCAGTTACCAAAACAACCAAACAGCAGACTAAACAAATTCAAGTGCGGCCACAAATTTCAAAATTAACAAGCAGTCTGTGCTTTTTCACTTAGATTCTGCAATTACTTGTACAAATCAGTATGGGAACATGGTATTCACATCAAATTTAACTAACCCAACCCATTTTAGCATGTATTAATGACTACCCAGCACAGATCTACCCCACATGGACACATGGATGAACTTTTATAACAGATGGCCAAAAATAAAATTGAAAATCTCAAAAATTAAACTAATACAAAAGATTAATATGAAGTGAAGCATACTAGATGAAGTGAGTGTACTAGATCGTGTGAGCACATGTATGTGTGTGTGGTTGATATTGAAAATCTATCAGTAAAGCTTGTAGAGCAAAAGTAATTCTATGGTTGGTGAAAACTGTAAAATGAAAAAAGAATGTCTATTTATACTCAGACTTTTGAAAGGGAAAAAGGTTAAGTGCGGTAGCACAATTCGAAGTGCGGTCCGCACTCCTTCACCCGGGCAGCAATGGATGTGTCAGTTGTGTGGTCCGAACAATTCCTCTCACGACCGCAGATTAGCCCCGCACTGACAGGCCCAAACTTCAGAGCATTTTCAAATTATCATTTTTTTGAGCTTCCAGAAATGCGGTCCGCATGTAAAATGTGTGGCCGCACAAGCTGTTCTACCGTGATTAATTCTGCGGACACACAATAAAAATATGCGGTCCACATTTCCTTCAACATATAGCCATTTTTGTCCACTCTTTTTGCATGTAACACTCAACCACGTAGCACACTTAAAATCAAGTTAGAAACAACATATAACACCTAGCTGCAAAAGCAAAAGGAAAAGAACTTGTCTTGCCTCCCCAAGAAGCGTCTAATTTAACGTCGTGGCACGACGCAATGTCAAAACATTTTCAAGTGAAGTAAATGACTGCCACCACGTGGCTCTCTCCAACTTTACCCAAGTAGTGCTTCACCCGGTAAATATTGATGGAATACTTCATTGTTCTTCTTTTTCCAATCCAATGCACCGAAAGGTGTCACAACAACAATTTCAAACGAGCCACTCCACTTGGACTTGATTTTCTAGGGAAACATCCTCAACCTTGAGTTAAACAACAATACAAGATCACCCACCTTGAACTCTTTGCTCCAAATGTATTTGTCATGAAGATATTTCTTCTTTTCTTTGTACAAGGATGAACTCTTATATGCATGGTACCAAAACTCATCCAATTCATTCAAGTGTGCAACCAGCAAGTTAGCAGCTATATCCAAATCAAGCTTTCATTTTCTTTAAATCCCACATTGCCTTGTGCTTTAGTTCCATCGGAAGATGGCAAACTTTCCCGAATACAAACCAGTATAGAGACATTACGATAAGTGTAAGGCCCCATAAATATTTCCTAAAACCCGGGATTTCGTGGTGCCGAGGTAGGCGTATGTATTAATGATCACGGTACAGACCTTTTGGGTTGAACCGTGCACTGGGGAGTTGAAGGAAAATATTTTGTAGAATAGGGCATTTATGTAGCCCATTATGGGGTTGTAGAATGGCCGCATAGTGAGGCAGTCATTTGGGCCATTTGTGGATATCATTTCGCAGACCATTATGCGACCGCAAAACGATTTCACAGGCCGCACACTGATCGCCTAACCAACAAGGAAATTTTGCGGAGGGAGGTTCTGCGGTGCATTATGCGACCGCATAACAGGTCTGCGGACCGCATAACAACTGCAGAGTGGGGCAAACTAGCCCAGCTCCGGAGGGCCATTTCGCGGCCCATTTCGCGGACCACAAAAGCATTATGAGGTCGCATATGCGACCGTTGATCCCATTTCGGGGTTTAATTTTGGGGTTTTATAACCCAACCCCACTTTGTTATTCAGACTCTATGGAGGGAGAGAGTTCCTATATAAATTATTCCCCAATTCTTACTCAAAATCTCGGAAGAATTAACAAGAGAAGCACACTAGGTCATCATCCTAGAGGTAAGATTCTACACCCAATCTCTTAATTTCGAAATTTAACTAGAAATGGGCAATTAGTAAGATAATTCATGGGTGTGGGAGTGGCTTATTTTGCATGCATGATTGGTCGTGGGATGTAGGGAGATTGTTGAGCTAAAATAGTAAAGAAGGGGTTGCGGGATCAGGGAATCCTCCATAAAAGGACCTTGAAACCTTAATGTACACCTAGTGCTTAATAAAATGCTCAAATTAGCTAGAACCATGATCATCTTCCTAATTCAGTTTGTTATATTTCTAAAATTGATTGAAGTTGCTAAGATTTCTGGAACATTTTATAGTTAAGGAAGCTCAAGTGAGGTATGTTGGCTAAACTCTTCTCTTAAAAATTGAACCCCACAATATCCATGCAAGTCCCGAGTTGCTCGTTGTAAATCGATTACCCGAATAAGCTGGTGTTAATAGACATCCGTGATCGATATGTAATTCAAATTCTCTTGTTATGTTTTACTACTATTTCAGAATGTGTTCAATGTATGGGTTGCATATCTAAACGCCTTGACTTCAAGTTGTGTTTTAAATGAAATCTAATGAAAGATTGTGTAAGAACTCGTGATGTGCCTGAGACACCTATTTTGCTCAAATGTGTGCTTACATGTATTGAATAGAAATGCCTTGTCATTGGAAAGTCCATGATGATGGTTGAAAGTAAAAAGGTTTGCGTGAAATACGAATCACGTAATGAGAAATGTGAAATATGAAATGTGAAATATGAAATACGGCCAATGTGCCAAGAGAAATAATATAATTGGACCGTTAGTGTGAATGAAATGAGGAGATGTTCAAGAAATATGAAATGGGATGATTGATAGAAAAGGGTGATGTCTCACATCAGACGACCTAGCTGATTGGATCATGATCGGATGCCATGCCGCACACATGGCGGTGACTGTGTAAGAAATTGTAATTGAAATTATGATTTGGTTGATGTCTCACATGAGAAGTCCTAGCTGATCAGGTCGTGACCGGATGCCATGCCGCGCACATGGTGGTGTCTGTGTTGGAAATCGTAATCAAAATTGTTAATAGTGCCAATGAAATCATAATCGAAATTGTGCCAAGAAAAATAATACAATTGTGACCATTAGTGCCAATGAAATGAAGAGATGTGCAAGAAATATGAAACGGGATGATTGTTAGAAAATGGTGATGTCTCACATGAGACAGCCTAGGCGATCGGGTCATGATCGGATGCCATGCCACACACATGGCAGCGACTGTGTTAGAAATTGTAATTGAAATTGTGATTTGGTTGAGATCTCACATGAGACAACCTAGGCGATCAGGTCGTGATCGGACGCCATGCCGCACACATGGTGGTGACTATGTTGGAAATCGTAATCAAAATTGTGAATAGTGGTATACGAGTACCAATGATTTCCCAACTTATAATTTGGAAATTTATTTAAAAATTATCTTATCTCTAATTTGATATTGGGTAATTATTTGAGGCTTTAACTGATATTATGATTGTCCTTACTTGCATTACTGTTCGTTTCTTTGAGAGAATGTTTAGTCATATATACTAGTACTATTTTACAGTACTAACATCCTTTTTGCCGGAGACGCTACATCTTTAATGGATGCAGGTGGTTCCACAGCAGGCGACACTGATCAGCGATAGCACTACACTCTTTTCCTAGTTGATTTGGTGAGCCCCACTTCTCTCGAGGTCATGTATCTTTTGTTCATTTTATCACCATATTTTGACATATAGCCGGAGCCTTGTTTCCGGAACTATCACTGTAATCTTTTGTATCTAGTAGAGGCTCCGTAGACATAGCGTGGGTGGTATGTTGGTGTTAGGAAAGTCAAAGTAGTAATGTTGTAATTGTATCACACGTTCCAAATTAACTATGAAGAAGTATGTAATTAGGAAGCTTATAAATGATGTAACTGCTGATAATGAATTGGTGTTGTTGTTTACTTGATCCACCCCACTAATTAATTAATGAATTGGATTTTACTGTCATTCATGAGTAAGCTCGGGTAGAAGGTAGTGTACAGGCTTGCTCGGTCGGGTTATCTTGTGTGAGCACTGGTCGCACTCCCTAAGTTTGGGGCGTGACAAACTTGGTATCATCGCCTAAGGTTTTAAAGTATCCTAGGATGTTTTGGAGCTATGTCTAGTAGACTCCTTCTTATCGGTGTGTTGTCGACCACGTCTATAATTAAGAGGCTACTTGGACATTTAGGAATAATACCCTTCTTTGATGTTCTTGATCGTGCGATAAAGTTGATTGTACCATTGTTCCTCCTTTAACTCGTGCATTNGGACATTTAGGAATAATACCCTTCTTTGATGTTCTTGATCGTGCGATAAAGTTGATTGTACCATTGTTCCTCGTTTAACTTGTGCGTTGCTCTAACTTTCAGTAAATGGCGCCTAAGAAGAAGGCAATAACTAGCCAAGGAGCCAATGTTACCCCAGGGATGGCGGTTTATTCTATCATTGATGATGTGGGTGAACACCCGTGGGGTGAGGATATTCCCGCAGTTACTACACTGCCTGGTTTTACTATTCATGCTTAGGGTGCACCAGTTCCTACACCTGATGAGGGTACAATGAATCTTCCAACCGATATTCTGGATCCACCTCGATCCCCAGCTTTCGATCCCGGTGTTTCTAATGAGAATCTTAGGGGATCCATACATATGTTGGCTCAGATAGTGGCTTCCCATGTCTAGAGGTTGAATGTTCCCCCCACTCCTTCTAGTCAGCAAAGGGACTCTATTGGTTCCAGGGTTAACAGGTTTCTTTAGTTAGATCCTCCGGTTATCACAAGTACAGATCCCGAGGAGGACCCCCGAGACTTCATCGATGAAGTGCACAAGACCCTGGAAGGGGTGGCCTATTCTTGGTTTGATATGTGGGAGGACTCCTACGAGGAGGGAAGCCCTCCGGCGAGGTGGAGTGAGTTTGCGGATGCTTTCGTGGATCATTTCTTGCTTGCCGAGACTAAGGAAGCCCATGTCGTAAAATTTTAGAACCTAAAATAGGGTAGCAGGAGTGTGTGGGAGTATTATATGGAGTTCGCGCGCCTTCCCAAGTATGATATTCACATTTTGCCCACTATGGAGGCTAGAGTGCGCCAATTTGTTCAGGGCCTTAGACCCTTGGATATCAATAAGGCCGCTATAGCTGCTTTGAATTCTGCCATGAACTAGGGGAAGATGGTAGTATTTGCTCAAGCTATAGAGAATTGTAAGTTAAAGAATAGAATGGAACGAGAGGGTAGCAGTGAGGCCCGGTCCACGGGCGTGTTTGGAAATTCATTTGGTGGTAGTAGGTCAGCATTTAGGGGAGGGTCATCAGGGCTATCCCGGTCTTTTGCTCAGTCTTTAGCCAGTGCACCGCCATTAGGGCCCAGTCAGTAGCAGTGGAGTCATTTTAGGCTCAGCCAGGTCAACAATGGACCCCACTAGTAGGGCCAGTTCGGAGGGAGGTTCTAGTAGCACCAAAGGCCCCCATGTCCTAGGTGTGTGAAGATACACCTAGGAATCTGTTACATGAACTTATCCATATGCTACGGGTGCAAATTGAGGAATCACATTTAGAGGGATTACCATTCGCCCTGCCAGGGTATGGGAAATAGTTCATCACAGCCAGCCAGTTGTGCAGCTACTACATCCGCAGCACCTCCTCCAGCCCGAGGCACTCCATCACCCGCAGGGCATGGTGCAGTTAGGGTTGGAGCACAGAGTTCAGGAGGACCCAGCTGTTGCTATGCCNTAGCATTTAGGGGAGGGTAATCAGGGCTATCCCGGTCTTTTGCTCAGTCTTTAGCTAGTGCACCGCCATTAGGGCCCAGTCAGCAGCAGTGGAGTCATTTTAGGCTCAGCCAGGTCAACAATGGACCCCACTAGTAGGGCCAGTTCGGAGGGAGGTTCTAGTAGCACCAAAGGCCCCCATGTCCTAGGTGTGTGAAGATACACCTAGGAATCTGTTACATGAACTTATCCATATGCTACGGGTGCAAATTGAGGAATCACATTTAGAGGGATTACCATTCGCCCTGCCAGGGTATGGGAAATAGTTCATCACAGCCAGCCAGTTGTGCAGCTACTACATCCGCAGCACCTCCTCCAGCCCGAGGCACTCCATCACCCGCAGGGCATGGTGCAGTTAGGGTTGGAGCACAGAGTTCAGGAGGACCCAGCTGTTGCTATGCCATGAGTGCTCGCCAAAGTGCAGAGGCTTCTCCAGACGTTGTCACAAGTATATGGACTGTCCAATCTCATGATGTGTATGCTCTTATTGATCCTAGTTCCACTTTGTCCTATGTTACTTCTTATGTTGCTATAGAATTTTGGATAGATCTGGAACAACTTCATGAGTCGTTCTCTGTATCTACTCCGGTTGGCGAGTCTATTATGACCGCATCGGTTTATAGGGGTTGTGTTGTCATGGTGCGCGGTCGGGACACCATGGACGATCTCATTGAATTGGTGATGGTTGATTTTAATGTAACAATGGGAATGGATTGGCTTTATTCATGTTTTGCCAAGATCGATTGCCAAACATAAACTGGGAGGTTGACTTTCCAAATGAGCCAGTTGTTGAATGAAAAGGGGATAATGTGGTGCCGGAGGGTAAGTTTATTTCTTACCTTAAGGCCACGAAGATGATTAAAAAGGGTGTATTTACCATTTGGTCTGAGTTACGGACACTGATGCCGAGACACCTACACTCGAGTCTGTGCCCGTTGTGAATGCATTTCTAGAGGCCTTTCTTGATGAGCTCCCTGCGATTCTGCCAGAGATGGAGATTGATTTTGGGATTGATGTGTTGCCAGGCATGCAACCTATATCTATTCTGCCCTACAATATGGCACCAACAGAATTGAAGGAGATAAAGGAACAATTGAAGGATTTATTCGATAGGGGCTTCATCCGACCGAGTGTGTCGCCTTGTGGCGCACCGGTTCTATTTGTACGAAAGAAGGACTGGTCACTAAGAATGTGTATTGACTACCGGCAGGTCAACAGTGTCACAATCTAAAACAAGTACCCATTACCAAGAATAGATGATTTATTTGATTAGTTATAGAGTGCTAAGTACTTCTCCAAAAATTATTTAAGATCTGGTATCACCAATTGAAGGTCGGGGAACAGGATATTCCGCAATAGCTTTCAGAACTCGGTATGGGCACTTTGAATTTTTGGTAATGTCTTTTGGGCTACCTAATGCTGTGGAAGCTTTTATGGATCTTATGATTGAGTCTTCAAGCCTTTTATTGACTCCTTTGTAATAGTGTTCATTGACGATATCTTTGTATATTCGCAAAGTTGAGAAGGCGACGTCGATCACCTCAGGGCAGCTCTACAGACTCTACATCAGCACTAGTTGTATGCAAAGTTATCGAAATGTGAATTTTGGCTTCACTTTGTCACGTTCTTTGGTTGTCTCAAGGGAAGCAATTAAGGTGGATCCTCAAAAGATTGTAGTTGTGAAGAATTGGCCTTTTATCGCCGGAACGCAATCTGAAATTCTCATGGTGCCGACTATTATCAAACCACTCAGTCCCCAATTCATGTTTAGTTTACCTTGTTCACCAGCCCATACTGATTTGTATTCCTCTGGGTCTAACTTTTCCTTTTGGTAGTCGCGTTGGAGTCACAAACTTATTTCCCGAAATGAGGATATGACTTTATGGCCTATACTCTTTTGTTGTCTCCAGGCCTGTCACCTCTCATCTTTTCCTTCACTTTACTATAGAATCTATAATACTGTCATCTTTTGATCTACCGTTGTCATCCATGTATCATATCTTACTCATAATGCTTCATTAACTCTTTTCTTATTTCCCGCAAACATTTATGTCTATCATTGTATTTTGAAAACTCGAACAAGATATTCTTTTGCTTTTATCTCCCCTTTGCTCCATCCAGTGGCTCTTCGGGTTGCTTAATGTTCTCGCTCTACTAGGGACACGAGCCACAGTAAGGTAATATTTATCCATTCCAAGCTTTCAGTGCCTATCTTGTGAATTGTTTTTATCATGCTAGTATTCACATCTAATTGTAATATTCTAGAGTGCACCATCTAGGTGCCTCACAAGGAGATCTATTGGCACCTTTGTAATATCCTTCAGAAATGTCAACTAACACAAACAATCCATTTACCACTTTGGGTTACTCTAATCCCAGCCGAATCCTGATATCCCGTCCTTTTCTTAAGCTACACATGTTAGTCCCCAATAGGGTATAACTGAGATAGGTGTTGCCAATTTTACATACATCTGTTGTTGTTGAAGGTAACTCAAAAGGCTTTATATTCCTTTTCCTGAATTGTAAATACTGATAATCTTCATTAACTAAGCGGCTCATACCCTTCTTCATCTTGCTTCTTTTACTTGTTGAAACTTGTATCTATCTTTTGATTCTCTTATTCTTTCATTTTTACCAAAAGAGTGGATAGACATTTTTGCCTTAGGGTTCCTTATCAAGAGTCTTACACGTCTTAGTACACATATGATCTACTGAAGACCTTACATTTACTCATCATAAGCATGATGCAAAAACGAGTCTTTGACTCAACGCTTCCACGGTCGCATTCAATCCCTTACCAATCGTCTTTCTAGATGTAGGTATCATCATATTATGAATAAGATAGAGTTTAGGAAATTGAGTTCTTACAACTGAGCTCTACCACATGATCAAGAGTAAGAAAAAAGAGTGACAGTCCTAAATGCCCTGTAGCCTCCTTCTTATAAGTGAGGTGCACAACACACCCATAAACATGACTCTACTAGACACGGCTTGTAGACTCCCTATGATAGAACTGATCTGACACCACTTTTGTCACAACCCAAACCGATGGGCCGCGACAGGCACCCGGTGCCTTACTCAACCGAGTACCAACATAACGTACCTTTTCGTATCATACTATAATAAATAACTGGGCTGGAGAGGCTTCCATGAGATAAGTAGAATACAACATGAAATACAAACTTATACATAAGACATACGGGCCTCTAAGACTAAAATAACCACTCATACATTGAACATAGGCCGACCAGGCCATAAAATCTTTTACGAACATGACATCTATCTACAAGCCTCTAAGAATACATAATTGTCATAAAGGTCGGGATAGAGCCCCGCCATACAAACAATACATGTCTAAATCATACTGACCAAACAAGAAACTCCAGAGCAAATGAAGCGCAACAACACCTTCCACTGAGCTGATAGCCTACATGGAGGACTCTCGACCTGTCTATCCGGACCTGCGGGCATGAAACGCAGTGTCCCAGGGCTAAAGGGACGTCAATACAAATAATGTATCGAGTATGTAAGAAATGAAAATTTGTAAGTAATAGACATGAGAGAAACATGGAGTAAAAGACTCGACATGTAAGTTTGAATAACTCTGTGAATAATTAATATTTACAATGTCATCCGTATGCATATAAATGTCATGTCATGCTTAGGTATATGCGTTCATAACATCAACAAGCCTATGAGGGCATCTCATCAAATCATCTCGACCATTGTGGGCAAATCATCCATGTATACCAGCTGATCATGTAGTGGTGCGTATATACCGCCGTAACCTTTTCCCATATCCCATATACATATAATATACATATATACGCGTATATAATGCCATCTGGTCATGGGTCAATGAAAATGAATGCAATGCATGATAAGTACGTCAATAAAATCTTTCGGAGAGTCATAAGACCATTATGCCTCTAATTAATATCATAAAACAAATTTATCAACTTACATATCTTCTGAGACCCATGAATAGATGATATAATAATAAGACACATGGGGAATCAAAAATATAGACACCCCTAGTATTTCTATGAATATAGTCATTTATGAAAGTTGCGTATTTTGCTCATTTCATTTGTATCATTTGGATCATGCCAAAAGGAAGAAGGGGTAGCCTTAACATATCTGATCCGATTCTCATGACAATCCCTCTAACACACGTCAATTGCAATAGCACATAATGGCGGGTTGAAGTAGGGGAAAATCCGTATGATATTCTTTGAGAAATATTGCACCGTGCTCCCTTATATCGCAAAATCCCGTTGCAATAACATTACATAGTCTCGTGTGGTTTTTGTACCAAAATCCACGTTGCTATCATTTATTTGGAATTGTTTAAGATATTAGATTGCTTATGTGATATATGCAAATGCATGTGAGAATGACTCAAAGTAACATGATGAGACTCTTAAGTTTGAGATATCTTAGACATGGATGTGGGCCCCACTTTGGATAAACTTAGTCACAAAATACTTCTTAATATGTGCCACCTTTTACATGACTTAAGAGTCATTTGTTGGCTTGATCAAGACCACCTTGGGCTGCAACATTGAGGATAGGGTTTTTATTAAGCTTATCAAAAATTACTTAATTAGCTTAATTACTTAGTTAATCTCCCACTAAAAATCCATAATACCCAGTTATCCTCATAATTAAGAATTATATCAAATTACTTAAAATATTGCTCATTTTTAGCACACCTTATACACCTCACTATCATGGTCATTTGGTACCTTGTATTGCGGGGTATTATACCTTGGACCGTATTTTATCCCAAATTGGCAAACTTCGACGAAACTCATTTTCTTCAATTTGCTAACCCTCTCTCCTTCGCAAATTTATTTATCACTTGATTGAAATAGCATAATCCTTATAATCCCAAAATAATCTCATTCCCGAACTTATGTCGATTAACTTACGACGAAGCTTTAACGTACGAAAATGGCGTGTTTTGCGGATTTGTATCAAATAACCACTGTTATCCTTAGCCCCACGATGGGTGCCAAACTATTTACCCAACAAATCGGATAGAGTTGAATTTGCATGTAGTTCTAAAGTATGTGGTATAACTTTACACATATCGTAAAAAGAAATAGAAAAATCCAATCTTGGCTATAAAGAAGGAAAGATAAACACAGTAGAAAGGAGGAAAATGAATGAGAAAAATAAGATGAAGTAATGGAGCTCAAAAGGTTAGTCTTTCAATATGCGAAAATAGGATTCCTGTTACAATGTGAATGTCACCTTATAGAAACAACAATCATCCCTTTTATAGTTGAGGGATCTTACTTTAGATATAATAAAAATATATAGTGGGGAGCCTATGATGAATTAGCTTTTCCCTAATTTCTGTCAGGATTCTCTCCCCTAGTGCGGTTGTAATGGCTCTTGTCTGTGAGCTCGATATTGACTTGAGCTCTTTCTCTTAACTAAAGCTTGATTATGATTCAGAGTCCGGTATCAATTCGGGGTCGATAACTTCATCATAGTTCGAATTGGATTCGGGCGCGATAATTATATCGAGCTCGATATAGGTCGGTCCTTGGGGGCCAAAATTTGATGACCTGACTTCGTACCTCAACCAGATCTTCGATCCAATGAATTACCATTTCGACCGGTTCGTACGAAGGATTAACTGATTTTTACCGTATACAGATAGCCCCTCGTTTCTTGGGTAGGATGTAGCGAGAAACGATATGATTTCTCAATGGCTCTATTGGATATGCAATGACATTTGCATCGAGCCCAACCATGAGATACATGATAGCTATCCTGTCGATTTAGTTTATCGAGGCATTTACTACGTGTCGGACGGTGACCAACCACCGCTGATATTGAACCGCCATTGCTTCAATCTATAAATTGCCATTCCTTTTACCATTTATAACTTTTACATCTTCAATCTTCCAAATTTTCCAAGTTCTTTTTCGTATCTTCTGAGTTCATCCGCAAATCTGTGATTCTTCTTTGCAAAATCCTTCTTCAAAAACACCAAATCTTTGTTATCTCCTTCTTTAAATCCAAAAATGGTGAAAACATCAAAAACCGTCCCCTAATAATAAAAACTTCTTCTTCCCAATCTGCTGGCAACAAAACACAGGTGGATCCACGACCTGAAAAGTGGGTTCCCGTGGTGTGTGTTCTTACCTATGATTTTAAGTTCGACAAAGGCTCTTCGGTTCTAGGACGATGTGAGCCGGTATCAAGGTATTTGTGTTCGGTAACCAGGGGATATCTCGAACAGATAAAAATAATTGTAATTGGGGGAACAAAGAAGTGGTAGTCCCTTCTCCCGAAGTGGATATTACTACTCATGTGGAAGGGTTTTAAGTGTGTACACTTACTCTTTCACGTTAGGCCCCCTCAACCCTGTTATCATAGATTTTTGCCGTAAATACCAAATAACCTTACGACAAATCTACCCTTCTTTTTGGCTGATCGTTATCCTGATCCATTTCTTTGTAAGAAAAATCAAGGGGATGTCTTTCACCCTCGACCACCTCATTAGATTGTAGTGCCCCTACCTCTTTCAAGGCGTGTTAATAAACCTACAGTGCCGGGCTACCAAGGTTCTGTTCTCGAGCATAGATGAGGACAAGGAATGAGGCTGGATGGGAAGGTTTGTTCGAGTGAAGACGTCAGATCTAATACAGGCCGAGAAGATGCCATTTCCCGAAGAATGGAACATGAATCGTAAGTGTAACTCGGTTGTTATCTCCCATTGTTTTTCCCCTTCGTTTCCTTTCTTACTGATATCCCCTTTTGTGGTGTAGTGGTTCCTTGGATGCCTTGTGCGGTTCCCGACCTCAAGGACTGGGTACGGGCCCTGGCTTTAACTTCTACGTACGCCGAGCTCTCATGGCGCGATTTGTCAAAGGGCCGATGGGA
This sequence comes from Nicotiana otophora, assembly GCA_000715115.1. Lineage (NCBI taxonomy): Eukaryota > Viridiplantae > Streptophyta > Magnoliopsida > Solanales > Solanaceae > Nicotiana > Nicotiana otophora. The sequence continues at coordinate 30,393 of AWOL01S0061021.1, forward strand.
GGCAAACAATTATGGTAATCTCCTTTCTCGCATCATTGATAGTTCGAACTAGTTTCCACATACTTCAATTAATTTTTCTTGTGTGCAGGTTTGGGCAAGGATGCAGTTTTGAGACCTCTGTCTGGTGATGAGGAAACTTCGGCCCCGGTTTCTAAACTGGCAAAGGATAATAAGAGAAAAAGGACCTCTACTTTCGTAAACCCAAAACTGAAGGCTCGTAAGTCAAAGAAGAATACCATCCCTTTAACCTTAGAATTAGTTCGGTGTCTGAGGCATGAAGACGAGGAAGAAGAAAAGGACCACGGGTCCGAACTGGCGGCCCGAGTGAAGAAAACCATCGATGCCCCATAGGCAGCTGGATCGATGGTGGTTTACAAGGCTCCACCTCGGACTGAGGGTACAATAGAGAAGGATTCGGGTAAAGTCATCGGATGGTGGATATGTCTTAAAGGCCCATCCCTAACTCTCTTCGAACTGAAGAGAACGCCCCAAGCGACTCACTTGGGGCAGTATTAATCAAAGACTGGCCCACTTTCCACAGGCAAAAGGGACGTCAGTACAAATAATGTACCGAGTATGTAAGGAATGAAAATCTGTAAGTAATAGACATGAGAGAAACATGGAGTAAAAGACTCGACATGTAAGTCCGAATAACTCTGTGAATCATTAATATTTACAACGTCATACATATTCATATAAATGTCATACCATGCTTAGGTATATGCGTTCATAACATCATCAAGCCTATGAGGGCTTCCCATCAAATCATCTCGGCCACTGTGGGCAAACCATCAACGTATACCAATTGATCAGGTGGTGGTGCGTATATAACGTCGTATCCTTTTTCCATAGTCCATATACATATAATATACATATATACGCATATATAATGCCATCCGGTTATGGGTCAATGTAAATGAATGAAATGCATGATAAGTACGTCAATAAAATCTTAGGGAGTGTCATAAGACCATTACGCCTCTTATTAGTATCATAAAACAAATTTATTAACTTACATATTTTCTGAGACCCATGAACAGATGATAGAATAATAAGACACAAGGGTAATCAAGAATATAGACACCCCTATTATTTCTATGAATATAGTCATTTATGAAAGTTGCATATTTTGCTTGTTTCATTTATATCATTTGGATCATGCCAAAAGAAAGAAGGGATAGACTTAACATACCTGAGCCGATTCTCATGACAATCCCTCTAACACACGTCAATTGCGACAACACATAACGACAGATTGAAGTAGGGGAAAATCCGTATGATATTCTTTGAGAAAGATTGCACCGTACTCCCTAAGAATCGCAAATTCCCGTTGCCATAACATTACATAGTCTCGTATGGTTTTTGTAGCAAAATCCACATTGCTAACATTTTTTTGAATTGTTGAAGATATTACATTGCTTATGTGATATATGCAAATGCATATAAGAATGACTCAAAGTAACGTGATGAGACTATTAAGAGTCATGAGACTTAAGTTTGAGATATCTTATACATGGATGTGGGCCCCACGTTAGATGACTTAGTCACAAAATTCTTCTTAATATGTGCCACCTTTTTACATGACTTAAGAGTCATTTCTTGGCTTGATCAAGACAACCTTGGGCTGCCACATTGATGATAGGGTTTTTATTAATCTTATCCAAAATTACTTAATAAGCTGAATTACTTAGTTAATCTTCCACTAAAAATCCATAATACCCAGTTATCCACATAATTAAAAATATCTCAAATTACATAAAATATTGCTCATTTTTAGCACACCTTATACACCTCACTATCATGGTCATGTAGTACCTTGTATTACGGGGTATTATAGCTTGGACCACATTTTATCCCAAATTGCCAAACATCGATGAAACTCATTTTCTTCGATTTGCTTACCCTATCTCCTTCGCAAATTAGCTTATCACTTATTTGAAATAGCATAATCCTTATAATCCCAAAATACTCTCATTCCCGAACTTACGTCGATTAACTTTCGACGAAGCTTTAATGTATGAAAATATGGAATGTAACATCGACGTAATAGTGTGAGGCATAACATTTAATTTGTACGTAGTTCTTCGATGTTATGGGTATCTCGACCTGCAGATCGAGTGCCACCATGAATGCTATTTTTTTGTTCAGAATGTAGGTTGGCCTCAATGGCCACATGCGAATTAACGTCTAATGGCACTTTGACTCGAGCTTCAATGGCGTTGACAAGCGGCCTTTCGGTCCTGGGTGTCAAATTATTGTTCTCACTTTGAAGACCAGCTTCGTTATCAATAGGTAAGTCCATTTAATTGATAGCTCGTTGTTGCTAATCCGGAAACAAGCGTAAAATGATGTGTTTTGCGGATTTGTACCAAATAACCACTATTATACTTTGCCCCACGGTGGGTGCCAAAAATTTACCCGAACAATCAGATAGAGTTGAATTTGTACGTATTTCTAAGGGTATGTGGTATAACTTGACATAAATCGTAAAGGGAAATAGAAAAATATAATCTTGGCTATAATGAATGAAAGATAAACACAGTAGAAAGGAGGAAAATGAATGAGAAAAATAAGATGAAGTAATGGAGAACGAAAGATTAATATTTCAATATGAAAATATAGGATTCCTGTTATAATGTGAACGTCCCTTTACAGAAACAACAATCATCTCTTTTATAGTGGAGGGATGCTACTTTAGATATAATAATAAATACATAGTGGGGAGCCCATGATTTATTAGCTTTTCCCTAATTCTTGCCAGGAATCTCTCCCCTAGTGCGGTTGCAATGGCTCTTGTCTGTGAGCTTGATATTGACTCGAGCTCGGTATTGACTCTCGCTCTTGCTCTTAACTTGAGCTCGACTCTGATTCGGAGTCCGGTATCAATTCAGGGTCTGTGCTGGTCGGCCTATGAACCTTGCGCTTGATAATTTTGCTTTGCCTCATAGCTCGATAACTTCATCATAGTTCGATTTGAATTCGAGCTCGATAATAATATCGAGCTCGATATAGGTTGGTCCCTAGGGCTCGAAATGTGATGACCTGACTTCAAGCCTCAACCAGATCTTCGATCCAATGCATTACCATTTTGACCAGTTATTACGAAGGACTAACCGGTTTATACCGTATACAGATAGTCCCATCGTTTCTTGGGAAGGATGTAGTGAGAAACGATATGATTTCTCAATGGCTCGATTGGATATGCACTGACGTTTGCATCGATCCCGACCATGACGTATGTGATCGTTATCCCGTCGATTTAGTTTACCGAGGCATTTAATGCATGTCACACAATTATCGGCCACCGCTGATATTGAACCGCCATTGCTTAAATCTATAAATAGCCCTTCCTTTTACCATTTATCACTTTTACATCTTCAATCTTCCAAATTTTCCAAGTTCTTTTTCGTATCTTCTGAGTTCATCCGCAAATCGGTGATTCTTTTCTGCAAAATCCTTCTTCCAAAACACCAAATCATTGTTATCTCCTTCTTTAAATCCAAAAATGGTGAAATATCAAAAATTGTCAGCCAAAAATAAAAAACTTCTTCTTCCTAATCTGCCACCGACAAAACACCGATGGATCCACGGCCTGAGAAGTGCGTTCCCGTGTCGTGTGTTCTTACCTCCGATTTTAAGGACGACAAAGGCTCTTTGGTTCCGGTCCGATGTGAGTCGGTATCGAGGTATTTGTGTTTGATAACCGGGGGATATCTCGAACAGATAAAAAATTATTGTAACTAGGGGAACAAAGAAGTGGTAGTCCCTTCTCCCCAAGAGGATATTAATACTCATGTGGAAGGGTTTTTATGTGTGTACACTTACCCTTTCACGATAGGCCCCCTCGACCCTGTTATCATAGATTCTTGCCATAAATACCGAATAACCTTAGGCCAAATCTACCCTTCTTTTTGGGGGATCATTATTCTGATCAATTTCTTTGTGAGAAAAATCGAGGGGATGTCTTTCACCCTCGACCACCTCATTAGATTGTACTACCCCCACCTCTTTCGAGGCGAGTTAATAAAACTACAGCATCGGGCTACCAAGGTTGTATTCTCGAGAATAGATGAGGATAAGGATCGAGGCTGGATGAGAAGGTTTGTTAGAGTGAAGATGCCAGATCTAATACCGACCGAGAAGATGCCATTTCCCGAAGAATGGAACATGAAGCGTAAGTGTAACTCAGCTGTTATCTCCTATTGTTTTTCCCCTTCGTTTCCTTTCTTACTGATATCCCCTTTTGTGGTGTAGCGGTTCATTGGATGCCCTGTGTGGTTCCCGACCTCAAGGACTGGGTATGGGCCCTGGCTTCGACTTCTACGTACACCGAGCGCTCGTGGCGCGATTTCTCAAAGGGCTGATGGGAGGCCAAAAATCATGGTAATCTCCTTTCTCGCATCATTGATAGTTCGAACTGTTTTCCATATACTAATCAATTTTCTTGTGTGCAGGTTTGGGCAAGGATGCGGTTTTGTGACCTCTGTTCAGCGAGGAGGAAACTTTGGCCCCAGTTTCTAAGCCGGCAAAGGATAATAAGAGAAAAAGGGCCTCTACTTTCGAAAACCCAAAATCGAAGGCTCGTAAGTCGAGGAAGAATACCATGCCTTTAACCTTAGAATCAGTTCGGTGTCTGAGGGATGAGTATGAGGAAGAAGAAAAGGGCGATGGGTCCGAACTGGTGGCCCGAGTGAAGAAAACCATTGATGCCCCACAGGCAGCTGGATCGATGGTGGTTTACAAGGCTCCGCCTCTAACGCGATGGGTCCGAACTGGTGGCCCGAGTGAAGAAAACCATTGATGCCCCACAGGCAGCTGGATCGATGGTGGTTTACAAGGCTCCGCCTCTAACGCGATGGGTCCGAACTGGTGGCCCGAGTGAAGAAAACCATTGATGCCCCACAGGCAGCTGGATCGATGGTGGTTTACAAGGCTCCGCCTCTAACGCGATGGGTCCGAACTGGTGGCCCGAGTGAAGAAAACCATTGATGCCCCACAGGCAGCTGGATCGATGGTGGTTTACAAGGCTCCGCCTCTAACGCGATGGGTCCGAACTGGTGGCCCGAGTGAAGAAAACCATTGATGCCCCACAGGCAGCTGGATCGATGGTGGTTTACAAGGCTCCGCCTCTAACGCGATGGGTCCGAACTGGTGGCCCGAGTGAAGAAAACCATTGATGCCCCACAGGCAGCTGGATCGATGGTGGTTTACAAGGCTCCGCCTCTAACGCGATGGGTCCGAACTGGTGGCCCGAGTGAAGAAAACCATTGATGCCCCACAGGCAGCTGGATCGATGGTGGTTTACAAGGCTCCGCCTCTAACGCGATGGGTCCGAACTGGTGGCCCGAGTGAAGAAAACCATTGATGCCCCACAGGCAGCTGGATCGATGGTGGTTTACAAGGCTCCGCCTCTAACGCGATGGGTCCGAACTGGTGGCCCGAGTGAAGAAAACCATTGATGCCCCACAGGCAGCTGGATCGATGGTGGTTTACAAGGCTCCGCCTCTAACTGAGGGTACATCGGAGAATAATTAGGGCAAAGTCCCCGAGCTGTTGGGGATGGAGGATATGTCTGAAGGTCCCGTCCATGACTCTCTTCAAACCAAAGAGAATGCACCAAGTGACTCACTTGGAGTCATAGTAATCGAAGACTCACCCACTTTCCCTGCATTTTCTGAAGGGGCGATTCGGGAGGCCTAAGTTTCAGGGGCCCTCGAGATGAACCGATCTCATGAAGGGGAGGATCCCTTCTATGATTTGTTTACTGGGGTCGAGGTCGCTGCTGGCCCTAGTGATGTGTTGGGCCTTTTCACCGAAGTGCAGCAAGCTCTGAATCGGGTAAGCTTTAACTCTCTTCGTGGATATTACTTTTATGTTTTTTTTCTTTTCTAACTTTGTTTCTTCTTTCTTTGCAGGCCACGGCAGTTGATCAAGAAACATGTTCTTGGTCTCTAACCGAGCTGCATCGATACGAGGCCGACCTTTAACGGGTCACAGAGGAGAGGAATGCCCTTAAACTCCTCTTAGGGCAAAGGGGAGAGGAAATCAAAGGCCTCCGAGCTGAGTGGACAAGGCTCACTAAGCTCAGACAAATATGTACGAGTAGGTAATGATACTATTAAAAGCCTGTGGGCTCGATACCGGAACGATTGCTAATTGTTTGGTCTCACAGCTGCAGTAGAAACTCGAGATGATCGGGAAACTCCATGAGGAGTTCGATGTGATAAAAGCGGAGTCCTTGAAGTGGAAAGAAGGTATGGGTCGCTTTGCTGCATAGAAAGAGGCTGCTCGAGCCCAATTATCATCGGCCAAAAACCAACTTCACAGTATGCAAGAAAAATGCTCGGTTCAAGAAAGAAGATTATAGGAGCTCGAGGCTCAGTTGGCCTCTGAACCTGCCAAGGATGAATCTTATGCCGAAAAGGTAAAGGCCGATGTTGATGCATTCGTGGCCTTCTATTGGGCTGGTGTTGAAGGTGCTCAAGTACAAGCAAGAGAGGCAACAGACACCGCCAACACTCGAGCACATTGGGTTGCCGAACTTGCTAAGTGCCGATCTCGGAGGGAGACCCTCGAGGAGATCCATGCTCGAGATTTCGATCTCACTGAAGAGATAAAAAGGGCTAAAGAGCTCAAAGTCGATGCTGAAGCCTTGGCTTCCGATGATGAAGAGGATGATGATGATGACGATGATGGGAGCAAGAGTGGGTTCGAGAGCGGGGAGGAGCCCGATGCAGAAGAGACCGCCCTCGGAGATAGTCAAGAAACTTAACCCGTAGTCTCCGTCTCGGACTTTATAAACATTATTGTATATATATATATATATATATATATATAAATATCTTTTCTTTTCCCGACTTGCCTCTCTTTTGTTTTCTGCCTTGTGAAAATTATTTTTGATTCATGCCTTATGATGAAGGTTTTCATGAGGCTTTAGGCAATTTGATCGAATTTGTACCTTGTAGCCTTAATAACCGAGTGAGTGCTTGCTCCAATTCTGAAAAACGTAGCATGTCGGCTTAGTAGTTAAGTGAGTAATTTGAACTCGAAGTAATGTAGCCCGTAGGCTTAATGGTCGAGTAAGTGCTTGATTGAATTCAGAATACAAGTAGCACGTAGGCTTAGTAGTCGAGTGAGTAATTTGAACTCGAAGTAATGTAGCCCGTAGGCTTAATGGTCGAGTGAGTGTTTGCTTGAACTCGTAATAAAAGTAGCCTATAGGCTTGTTAGTCGAGTGAATGATTCGAGGTCGAAGTAATGTAGCCCGTAGGCTTAGTAGCCGAGTGAGTAATTCGAACTCGAATAGATGTAGCCCGTAGGCTTAATGGTCGAGTGAGTGTTTACTCGAACTCAGAATAAAGTGGCCCGTAGGCTTAGTAGTCGAGTGAGTAATTCGAAATCGAAGTGATGTAGTTCGTAGGCGTAATGGTCGAGTGAGTTCTTGATCGAACTCGAAATAAAAATAGCCCGTAGGCTTAGTGGTCGAGTGACTTGCTCGCACTCGGAATAAAAGTAGCTCGTAGGCTTAGTAGTCGAGTGAGTAATTCAAACTCAAAGCGATGTAGCTCATAGGCTTAATAGTGGTCGAGTGAGTAATTCGAACTCGAAGTGATGTAGCCTATAGGCTTAATGGTCGAGTGAGTGTTTGCTCGAACTCGAAGTGATGTATCTCGTAGGCGTAATGGTCGAGTGAGTGTTTGCTCGAACTCGGAATAAAAGTAGCCCATCGGCTTAGTAGTCGAGTGAGTAATTCTAACTCAAAGCGATGTAGCCTGTAGGCTTATTAGTGGTCGAGTGAGTAATTCGAACTCGAAGGGATGTAGCCCGTAGGCTTAATGGTTGAGTGAGTGCTTGCTCGAACTCGAAGTGACATAGCTGGTAGGCTTAATGGTCAAATGAGTGTTTGCTCGAACTCGGAATAAAAGTAGCCCGTCGGCTTAGTAGTCGAGTAAATAATTCCAACTCGAAGAGATGTAGACCACAGGATTAATGGTCGAGTGAGTGCTTGCTCGAACGCATAATAAAAGTAGCCCGTGGGCTTAGTGGTCAAGTGAGTATTTGCTCGAACTCGAAATAAAGTATCCCGTAGGCTTAGCAGTCGAGTGAGTACTCGAACTCAAAGCGATGTATCCCTTAGGCTTATTAGTGGTCGAGTGAGTAATTCGAACTCAAAGTGATGTAGCCTGTAGGCTTAATGGTCGAGTGAGTGTTTGCTCGAACTCGAAATAGGGTAGCCCTTGGGCTTCGTAGATAGTCCTCGAGTGAGAATGGTTGCTTGAACTTGAGTCGATGTAGCCCTTGGGCTTCGTAGATAGTCCTCGAGTGAGAATGGTTGCTTGAACTTGAGTCGATGTAGCCCTTGGGCTTCGTAGATAGTCCTCGAGTGAGAATGGTTGCTTGAACTTGAGTCGATGTAGCCCTTGGGCTTCGTAGATAGTCCTCGAGTGAGAATGGTTGCTTGAACTTGAGTCGATGTAGCCCTTGGGCTTTATAGTCGAGTGAGTGTTGTTCGAACTCATTGATATTTTGGTTGGGAGTCCCCGATTCATGGGGTAATGGTTGGCCCTTAAGCTTGTTTGTATAATAGATCTCGAAATAGAGGATGTTTTCTAAGACACCGGTAAGGAAGAAATTTTTCTTTGTAAGTCATTATACGTGTGTTCATGTTTTGTGTTAGGGCTCAGGCAAACTACATGGGCATGACTCGTTTGACCATTTGGCCCTTACAAATTTTCTTGTCGAGACCCTATTGCCTCGAAATAACGTAGTAACTTCCTTTGCACCATATCTGATAATCGTCGTTGATATGTTCAATGTCAATGGTATGCCCCGCTAGTATTTGAGGTTGATTGTAAGGAGGCCTCGGATACTGTTGAATTGTTCATAGTTAGCACGGTCAATGGTTACCTAATTAAAAACCTTGCAAAAAAAACCATTCGAGACAAAACCGGTCTAACGGAGAAAGAGTGCAACATGTGCTTTAAGACCTAAGGCTTCGTGTTGAATAATCCATCTTTGTTCCTGATCGAATTCATTAATCCTTGTCTTTGGTCGAATGCCTGCAAGGGTTAGTTTCGAAATATAATTGAACAGGGGGGTTGTACCTTGGCAGTAGTATCATTTTAGCCGTTTATCACACCGAGCTTGTAGGATTTCCATTATATAATTGGTATCGGTCTTTGATCAACCTCTGTTCTCGGTTAGCATCCCTTTTACTAACGGACCCAGAACCCAACTGGTCGTCTTCGACTCTTATTTTTGGATTGATATCGATTATGCACATCGGCCCAAGTAATAGCTGGGTATTTGATCAGGTTATGCTTCAGCCGCCGTGAAGCCATTGAGCTTTGTTCCTTTAGACCTTGAGTGAAATCTTGAACAACCCAATCGTCTGTGATTGGTGGTAGATCCATTCGTTCCATTTGGAAACGAGATAGAAATTCTCTTAGCATCTCGTTATTCTTTTGTCTTACCTTGAATAGGTCCGAAATCCTGGTCTCGATCTTTATGGCCCCAGCATGTGCTTTTACGAAAGAATCTGCAAGCAAAGCAAAAGCATCGATAGAGATAGACGGTAAATTATGGTACCATATCATTGCTCCCTTTGTTAGAGTTTCACCGAATATTTTCAATAATACCGATTCGATCTCATCATCCCCTAGATCATTCCCTTTGATGGCACATATGTAAGAGATGACATGTTCGTTGGGATCAGCCGTTC
>AWOL01S0061026.1:0-26666 GCA_000715115.1 Nicotiana otophora
GGTAACATGATTAGTTTGCTTACGATGCATTTTTACGTACGAAAATATAGGGTGTAACATTACTGATAGGTTCTGACAGTCATAAAGACGCTCTGATGAAAGTGTTAAGTGGGATGAGTGTGCCGAGCAACACCACTAGTGAGGCACTGGCAACAACCATTGGGAAAATGGTTGAAGCAAATATGATCACTTTCTAAGAGATAAACTTCCTATATAGGGCGTGGGTCACAACAAAGCTTTACACATCATTGTCAAATGTGGAGACAAGGTGGTGTCCCTAGTACTCATTGATGGTGGATCATGAGTCAATATCTGCCCGTTCTCTACTCTATGAGTGTTGGGTATCCATCTAATAGAAGTTAACGAAAGACATGTGAGGGTAAGGGCTTTTGATGGGTCGCAGAAGGACGTCATTGGGGAAATTTATTTGGCTCTGCAAATTGGACCAGTTGAGTTTCCCATACTATTCCAAGTGATGGATATTTCATCTTCATACAACCTGTTGATAGGATGTAACAACCATGCCGGTCGTTTCGAGAGTTGTAGCCCCGTTAACCCCATTTACTGCTCATTTTATGCTTTACATTTGTTATGTGATTTGCCCGGGTAGTTGGTTCGGGTCCGGTGAGGTTTCAGAATGAATTGAGACACTTAGTCTCAAGGATGAAAACTTAAGTTGAAAAGGTTGACCGGATGTGGACTTATGTGTAGACGATTCCGGAGTGGAGTTTTGATGGTTCTGTTAGGTGATTTTGGTCTTAGGAGCGTGTTCGAATTGTGATTTGGAGGCCGATTCACGAGGCAAGGGTGTGTTGGAGTAGGGATTTGCACTAATTGAGATAAGTAACAGTTCTAAATTTGGTTCAGAGGGTATGCAACCCTGTATTATGTATTATGTGATTGGTTTTGAGGTTACGCACATGCTAGGTGACGAGCGTGTGGGCGTGCACCGTAGGAATTATGACTTGGTCAATTCTATGGAACTGTATAGTTGAATAATCTATTATTATCCGTATATTCTCCATGTGTTATAAAAATTGGACTGCAAAGCATTTAAGAAATCAGCTTTAGGCTATGTGTTGGCACTGTAGGGACCCACAGAGGTCATGTTACATGTTGAATAATCTGCTAATTTGATGTTTTATACTCAGTCACAGGTTTACTGCATATTATATCTCAGTCTTTATTGTTATACATTATATCATCACTGTTTGGGCAGATTATCATCATTTTTGAGAGCCCGAGAGACAGGAGAGATGGATGACTGAGTGAGACCGAGGGCCTAATTGTGAGGATATTTATGGGAGCGGGCTACACACCGCATCATGTTTTATTGATTTATGCGATGATTGGCTTGTTATAGCGTTTGGGCTGAAGGAGCCCCCTCCAGAGTCTGTACACCCCCAGTGAGCACAAGTACCTACTGAGTGCAAGTGTGAGTCCCGAGTGTCTGAGAGAAATGAGAGATTGTGAGTAATGAGTGACTGTGAGGTTGGAGTGAATGTGAGGACTGCGTGATTGTTTCTCTGAGTATGTGCACTTAATTTCATTACTGCTGTGCTTCAGCTGTCATATATCACTGTCATAAAATTCCTGATAGATTCTATATCCCGTTTTAATTGAACTTGACATGAATTAACTGTTTTGGCTTTAAATGTCAAACGTGGAAGCATGCCTATTTTTCCACTATTATATTGTCTGTAAATTGAACTGCATATGTGAAGCTCGTCACTACTTTTAGTCCAATAGTTAGTCTTGTTACTTATTGAGTTGGTTGTACTCATGCTACACCCTGCACTTCGTGTGCAGATGCAGGTGCTTCTGGTCACAGTGGGTGTTGATTATCTGTGCAGCCTGATCATTTGGAGATTTCAAGGTAGCTGCCCGGCATTCAAAACCTTGACTCTCCCTCCCTATCTTTCAGCTTTATGTATTTAGTTTCCTCTTTTCATAGATAGTATTTTTAGACTTGTGTTGTATAGACGCTCATTTACTCAGTGACACCCTGGTTTTGGGAACTTTCGTACTAAGTTTGACTTCCTATCCAGTTTATGAGGTTTGACTTCCTCATAACCACCCAAGTTTTCCGCGGTCCGGGCCTTGCTGCTACCCTCATGCTCCCTTCTATTTTTCAATTTATGATCCTTTGTAGCTTGAGCAAACGCCACCATCTTCCCATAGTTCATATAAGAATTCATGGCAGCTGTAGCAGCCTGATTAATAACCAAAGGTCTAAGGCCCTGCACAAACCGACACACTCTAGCCTCCATAGTGGGCAACATATGAATAGCATACTTGGACACGCAGGCGAACTCCATATGGTACACCCACACATTCCTGTTACCCTGGGAGGTAAGAAATTATCCATAAAGGCACCGTTGTACTTACTCCACCTCGCCGGAGGGCTCTCCTCCTCACGGGACTCCTCCCACATCTCAAACCAAGAATAGGGCACCCATTTCAGGCGGTAGGAGGCCAACTCCACTCTATCCGTCTCAGTAGCACGTATAACTCGGATAGTCATGTTCATCTCATCAATGAAGTCTTGGGTTTCTCCTCAGGATCTGTACCGGTGAAAACTGGAGGATCCAACTGGAGGAACATGTTCACCCTGGAACTAGCGGAATCCCCTGGCTGACTAGAAGACGTGGGTGCAACATTGGATCTTTGGGCTTGGGAAGCCACTATATGAGCCAATATCAGTTTGGCTCCCCGAAGATCCCCATCAAATACTCCGGGATCGAAAGCTGGGGCTGGAGGTGGAACTAGAATATCAGTTGGAGGGACCGTTGCACCCTCATTAGGTGTAAGAACTGGTGGAGTCTGAGTAGGAATAGTAGATTCAGGCAGTCTAGTAATTAGGGGAATATCCTCACCCCTTAGGTGTTCACCCGCATCATCAAATATAGAATCAACTACCACTCCTAGGGTGGCATTGGCTCCTTGGACAGCTTTTGCTTTCTTCGTAGGTGCCATGTACTGAAAGTTAGATCAAAGCACGAGTTAAAGGAGGAACAATCTTACAATCAGCTTTAGCGCACAATCGAGAACATCAAAGAAAGGTATTATTCCTAAATGCCCAAATAGCCTCCTAATTATAGATATGATCGACAACACACCGATAAGAACGACTTTACTAGACATGGCTCCGAGACATCCTATGACACTTTAAAACCTTAGGCTCTGATACAAAGTTTGTCACGCCCCGACGTCGGGGAGCGCAACCGGTGCTCAACCGAGATAACCCGGACGAGCAAGCCTACTAAATTTCCTTCTACCCAACTCACCTATAAATAAAGAGAAGGTAAACTTCATTAATTAACACCAAGAGGGTTCATGAACAACACTTATTTCATCACCATTTGTTACTTCATTTATAAAGTCTCGAAATACATACACTTTCATATTTGAAGTGGAATACATAATACACTTATGACATTACTATCTTGACCTTCCCAATACCAAAACACAACCCACACCATGTCTACAGAGCCTCTAATAGATACAAAAGCGTAGAATGATAGTGCCGACAACAAGGCTCCGGCTATACCTCGAAACATAATACACATACAACAAAAGATGCACGACCCCAGAATGAAGTGGGGATCACCAAGACAACCTGGAAAAGAGTGTATCGCTATCACTAGTCAATGCCATCCGCCGTGGAACCATTTGCGTCCATTAAAAATGCAGCGCCCCCAGAAACAGGGACATTAGTACATGTCGAATAGTAGTAGTATAAAACCCAAACACCTATGCAAGGACTTGGAAATACAACATGAATATGATGAATCATGGTAACAATAAAAGCCTTCGTTAACCGTTAAAGCCATAGCAAATTTATTAAGAGCTTTCAATAAAAATTATAAATTCTTAAGTCGGGGATCCTCTACAACTACCTTTACACAAAGCGGCCTTGTCGCCTCACCCCAATGTATGCAGGTGGAGGTATATTCACAATACCACAAACTCTACACAAAAAAGCCATGCCACCTCACCCCAATGTATGCAGGTGGAGGTGTATTCACAATACCACAACTCTACACAAAATGGCCCTACCGCCTTACCACAATGTATGTAGGTGGAGGTGTATTCACAATGCCACACTTCGGATTCTCAAAATGGTAATAGTTGGTACAAAAGAGTTTCTTTTCAAATCAACCATTTGGAACCTTTGGCCTTAGCAAGAGTATGTTCATAAGGTTTCATCATATGTGAAATAAGTGCTTACTAACATTGATTTCATACAAGATCTTCTTCCCAAATAGGGTATAACATAATTAAGTCAAAAATAGAGAATAATTAACACACGAGGGCTCTGACATGTTATGCCAATCAAAAAAAAAAATTTACTAGTTTGAATACCCCACATCAATAGCGTTCCATATTTGAACTTTACACGATGGATTTTTGTAAGAACACGAGAATTCCAATACCAGAAAAAGAGTTTAGCTTTCATACATCGCTTTGAGCTTTCCTTAATTCACTACACAGTTTCAAAAATCCTAGCAACTTCGATCTATTTAGACACATAGCAAAATTAAACACAAATTAGGAAGATATTCATGGTTCTAGCACATTTGAGCATTTTATCAAACACTAGGTGTGCGAATTTGATTACAACGTTCTTCCACAAGATTTCCTTCACTCCACAACTAATTCAATACCAAGAGTTTACTCATACTAGTTCAATTACCTTCCCACGATCCCCATAGCTACATGCATGCATAAATAACAACTTTCATACCCAAGAATCATTCTCCCAATTACCCATCTTCTACCTAAACTCAAAATTGAAGACTAGGGTTAGAACCTTACCTCTTGGATGAATATCTTGTGAGATTTCTTGTTGAATTTCAAAGCTTGGACAATATGTTGATGAACAAAGCACTTGGGTTTTACTTCTCTCTCTATAGAACACTCCCCTCTTCTCTCTAAAATGATAGTTTTTTGCCTTCAAAACGAGCCCCAAGGGCTTTTAATCAAAATAGGGTCGGGTAAACAAATATTAGAAAAATGAAGCCCCGACACAGATCTGCGGTCACCTATGTGACCGCATAATGCTTCTGCGGTTCGCAAAATGACCCGCATAATGTCCCTTCGGAACTGGGCACTTCTGCCTCACTCTGCGACCAGTCTGCAGTTCGCATTCCAATTCTGCGGTCGCATAATGTGCCGTAGAACTCGGCTCTAGAAAGTTTCATGATGGATCTGCAATGAGTTGTGCAGCTCGCGAAATGATTATGCGGCCGCATACTGGACCACATAATGGTCAAAATATTTGCCCAAATTTCTTCTTCGGTCTGCGGTAGATCCATGGCCCGTAGATTAGTTCTGCAACCGCAGAAATGCCCTGGACTTCCAAAATATTTCTTCAACTCCCAACCACATTGTTCAACCCAAAAAGTACGAACCTTGGCGAGCTCTAAGATCATCAACGCATAAGTCTACCTCGGCGTTACGAAACCCCGGGTTTTGGGTGAAATGTTTTAAGGCCTTACAGTTTGTCCCGTGCTCCATCAGTTCAGGGTTCATCTATGCCATGTCCTTCTAGTAGTTACTCTGGTACTCGGGGCCCAATTCAGTCCCCACCACCACCACTTCCGGGGAGTTGCTTCGAGTGCGAAGAGTTTGGGAATTTGTGGAGGCAGTGTCCTCGTCGCCCGAGAGGTTTAGTGCAATAGAGGAGTCAGGCTATGAATTCAGCACCAATTACTTCACTGCCTGCCTAGCCAGCTCGAGGTGGGGCCCATACAGCTAGAGGTCGACCTAGAGGGGGAGGTCGATCAGGTGGCGGTCATGCCCGATTCTATGCTATTCCTGCTAGTCCAGATGTTGTTGCTTCAGATACAGTGATCACAAGTATTGTCTCAGTATGCCACAAGGATGCTTCTATATTATTGACCCTGGTTCCACTTATTCGTATGTATCATCGTGTTTTGCTCATTATCTGGGTATGTCCCGTGAGCCCTTAGTCTTATCTGCTCATGTATCTATGCTAGTGAGCGATACTATTGTTGTGGACCGTGTATATCGGTCATGTATAGTGACTATTGGGGGATTGGATACCATAATTGATCTCTTATTTATTAGTATGGTTTATTTCGACGTGATCTTGGGTATGGATTGGTTGTCTCCATGTCATGCTATGTTGGATTGTCATGCTAAGACCATGACGTTGGCGATGCTAGGGTTGCCAAGGATCAAGTAGAGAGGTTCTCTAGATTATGTTCCCAGCAGGGTGATTTCATATTTGAAGTCCCAACAGATGGTTGGGAAGGCCTTTGTGAGGGATGTTGGTGCTGATACCCCAACTATTGATTTCGTTCCAGTGGTGTGCGATTTCCCGGATGTATTTCCTGTAGACCTGCTGGGCATGCCGCCCGACAGGGATATTGATTTTGGTATTGACTTGGTGCTGAGCACTCAGCCCATTTATATTCCTCAGTACCGTATGGCACCAACTGAGTTAAAGGAGTTGAAAGAACAACTTCAGGAACTCCTTTATATGGGGTCTATTAGACCTAGTGTGTCGCCTTGGGGTGCATCAGTTCTGTTTGTGAAGAAGAAGGATGGTACTATGCGGATATGCATCGACTATAGGCAGTTGAACAAAGTTACAATCAAGAACAAGTATCCTTTGCCGCACATTGATGATCAATTTGACCATCTTCAGGGAGCGAGGGTGTTCTCTAAGATTGATTTGAGGTCTGGGTATCACCAGTTAAAGATTCGGGACTCGGATATTCTATAGACAATATTTAGGACCCGTTATGGTCATTATTGGTTTCTTGTGATGTCTTTGGGGATGACCAACGCCCCAACAACATTCATGCATCTAATTAACAATGTATTTCAGCCTTATCTCAACTTGTTTGTCATAGTATTCATTGATGATATCCTGGTGTACTCTCCTAGCCAGGAGGAGCATGCCCAATATTTGAGGATTGTGTTGCAACGGTTAAGGGAGAAGAAACTTCATGCCAAGTTCTCCAAGTGTGAGTTTTGACTTAGTTCGATGGCGTTCTTGGGGCACATAGTGTCCAGTAAGGGGATTCAGGTGGATCCAAAGAATATAGATACGGTTTAGAGTTGGCCCAGGCCATCCTCAGCTACTGAGATTTGGAGCTTTCTCATCTTGGCCGGTTATTATCGTCGCTTCATGGAGGGTTTCTCGTCTATTACATCGCCTTTGACAAAATTGACCCAGAAGGGTGCTCCTTTCAGGTGGTCGGACGAGTGTGAGGAGAGCTTTCATAAGCTCAAGACTGCCTTAACCACAACTCCAGTTCTAGTTCTACCTTTAACTTTTGGTTTTTATACAGTGTATTGTGATGCTTCTCGGATTGGTATTTGGTGTGTATTGATGCAGGGAGGTAGAGTGATTGCTTATGCTTCGCGTCAGTTGAAGCCCCATGAGAAAAACTACCCTGTTCATGATTTGAATTTGGCTCCCATCGTTCATGCATTGATGATTTGGAGACATTATCTCTATTGTGTGTCATGTGAGGTATTTATGGATCATCGGAGCCTCCAACAACAAAAGTATCTAATTTTGAGGCATAGGAGATGGTTGGAGTTGTTAAAGGACTATGATATTACTATTCTGTATCACCCCGGGAAGGCCAATGTGGTGGTTGATGCATTGAGTAGAAAGGCTATGAGTATGGGTAGCATTGCATTCAATTCTGTTGGTTAGAGACCTCTTGTAGTTGACGTTCATGACTTGGCCAACCAGTTCGTGAGATTAGATGTTTCGGAGCCCAGTCGGGTTCTAGCTTTTATGGTTTCTCAGTCTTTCTTATATGATCGTATCAGAGAGCGCCAATATGATGATCCTCATTTAATTGACCTTAAGGACACGATTCAGCACAGTGATGCCAAGGATGTTACTATTGGGGATGATGGGGTGTTGAGGATGCATGGTCGGATTTGTGTGCCTAATGTAGATGTGCTACGTGAGTTGATTCTTGAGGAGGCCCACAGTTCACAGTATTTCATTCATCTAGGTATCGCGAAGATGTACCAGGACTTGATGCAGTATAATTGGTGGATGAGAGTGAAGAATGATATAGTGGGGTTTGTAGCTCGGTGCCTGAACTATCAGCAGGTGAATTATGAACATCAAAGACCGAGTGGATTTCTTCAGAGGCTAGAGATTCCAGAGTGGAAATAGGAGCAGATCACTATGAATTTTGTAGTTGGGCTCCCACGGACTTCGAGGAAGTTTGATGCTATTTGGGTGATTGTGGATCGGTTGACCAAGTCCGCGCACTTCATACCAGTTAGGACTACTTACTCTTTGGAGTGGTTGGCTGAGATTTACATCCGCGAGATTATTTGCCTTCACGGTGTGCCGGTGTCCATCATTTCAGATCGGGGCAAACAGTTTACATTGTAGTTTTGGAGAGCAGTACAACGAGAGTTAGGGACCCAGGTTGAGTTGAGCAAAACATTTCACCCTCAGACGGACGGACAGTCAGAGTGCACTATTCAGATATTGGAGGACATGCTACGTGCTTGTGTCATTGATTTCGGGGGTACTTGGGATCTGTTTCTGCCGCTCGCGGAGTTTGCCTACAATAACAGCTATTAATCGAGCATTCAGATGGCTCCGTATGAGGCTTTGTATGGGAGACAGTATCGATCTCCGGTGGGTTGGTTTGAGTCGGTGGAGGCTAGACTATTGGGTACTGACCTGGTTCAGGAAGCTTTGGACAAGGTTAAATTGATTTAGGATCGGGTTCGCACGGCACAGTCTAGACAAAAGAGTTACGCCGATAGGAAGGTTCGTGATGTTGCTTTTATGGTTGGGGAGAAGGTACTGCTCAAGGTGTCACTCATGAAGGGTGTTATAAGGTTCGAGAAGAGGGGCAAGTTGAGCCCTCGGTATATTAGGCCATTTAAGGTACTTCAGAGGATCGGAGGGGTGGCTTACAAGCTTGCCTTGCCACCTAGTTTGTCGAGTGTGCATCCAGTGTTTCATGTTTCTATGCTCCGAAAGTATGTCGGCGATCCGTCTCATGTTTTGGAGTTCCGCACAGTTCATTTGGATGGTGATTTGACATATGATGTGGAGCCGGTGGCTATTTTGGATCGGCAGGTTCGAAAGTTGAGGTCAAGGGATATAGCTTCAGTGAAGGTGTAGTGAAGAGGTCAGCCAGTTGAGGAGGCTACTTGGGAGACCGAGCAGGAGATGCGGAGCAAATATCCAAGCCTATTTGAGACTCTAGATACATTTCTAGACCCGTTCGAGGATGAACGTTTGTTTAAGAGGGGGAGGATGTAACAACCCGGCCGATCATTTTGAGAGTTGTAGCCCCGTTTCCCCCATTTACTGCTCATTTTATGTTTCACAGTTGTCATGTGACTTGCCTAGGTAGTTGGTTCGGGTCCGGTGAGGTTTCGGAATGAATTGAGACACTTAGTCTGAAGGATGGAAACTTTAGTTAAAAAGGTTAACCGGATATGGACTTAGTGTAGACAACTCTTGAGTGGAGTTTTGATGGTTCCGTTAGCTCCGTTGGGTGATTTTAGACTTAGGACCGTGTCCGTATTGTGATTTGGAGGCCGATTCGCGAGGCAATGGCATGTTGGAGTAGGGATTTGCACGGATTGATGTAAGTAAGAGTTCTTAATTTGGTTATGTGGGTATGAAGCCCCGTATTATGTGTCATGTGATTGGTTTTGAGGTGAGGGGCGTATGGGCATGCACCGTAGGAATTGTGACTTGGTCAATTCCATGGAACTGTATAGTTGAATAATCTATTGTTATCCGTATATTCTCCATGTGTTATAAAAGTTGGACTGAAAATCATGTTAGAAATCATGTTTAGGCTATGTGTTGGCACTGTAGGGACCCACAGAGGTTATCTGCTAAATTGTTGTTTTGTACTCAGTCACAGCTTTACTGCTAAATTGTTGTTTTGTACTCAGTCACAGCTTTACTGCATATTATATCTTAGTCTCCATTGTTCTTTATTGATACATTATATCATCGCTGTTTGGGCTGATTATCATGATTTTTGAGAGACCGAGAGACTGGAGAGATTGATGACTGAGTGAGGCTGAGGGCCTGATTGTTAGGATATTTATGGGAGCGGGCTGTACGTCGCGACATATTTTATTGATTTATGCCATGATTGGCTTGTTATAGCGCTTGGGCAAAAGGAGCCCCTCCGGAGTCTGTATACCCCCAGTGAGCAGATATACCTACTGAGTGCGAGTGCCGAGTGTATGAGAGAAATGAGATATTATGAGGAATGAGTGACTGTGAGGCTGGAGTGATTGGGAGGACTAAGTGACTGCTACTCTGAGTATGTGCACTTGATTTCATTACTGTTGTGCTTCAGCTGGCATATATCACTATCATGAAATTCTTGAGAGATTCTATATCCTATTTCAATTGAACTTGACATGAATTAACTGTTTTAGCTTTAAATGTCAAACTTGGGAGCATGCCTATTTTTCCTGTATTATATTGTCTGTATATTGAACTGCATCCATGAAGCTCGTCACTACTTTCAGTTCAATAGGTAGTCTTATTACTTATTGAGTTGGTTGTACTCACACTACACCCTGCACTTCGTGTGCATATTCAGGTGCTTCTGGTCACAGTGGGTGTTGATTATTCGTGCAGCCTGATCATTTGGAGATTTCAAGGTAGCTGCCCAGCGTTCGCAGATCTTGACTCTCACTTCCTATCTTTCAGCTTTATGTATTTAGTTTCAGCTTTTCATAGATAGTATTTTCAGACTTGTGTTGTATAGACGCTCATGTACTCAGTGACACCCTCGTTTCGGGAACTTTCGTATTGAGTTTGACTTCTTATCCAGTTTATGAGGACTTTAATTATTCAAACCTGTGGTATTTTATTGTTTACTTAAAAGTGTTGGAAGTATTTTAAAATGTCGACTTGCCTAGTACCACATTAGGCTCCATCACGACATGCTAAGTTTTGGGTTGTGACATAGGAAACCTTTGGATACACATGGAAGGGGAAACCCCATCTACCTTAAACCAGTGCATGAAATTCGAGTGGGGTTGTAAAGAGATAGTAATCCACAACGAATGTAGCCAATCAGCTTATCTGGAACATGCAGTCCCATTCATGGGCTTTCCATGCAGTTGAGATCATGCAAACCACGAAAATAGAAGAGATCAAGCAAAACCTATGAATGCAGTCACCATATAGATCAAAGATGACCATGAGAGAAATGATGAAGTATGGATACAGACCGGGAACTGGGCTGGGAGCCCGATCATATGAAATAACAGAGCCGATTGAGTCAAATGGGCAGAAAGGTAGAGCCGACATAGGGTATCAACCTCTGACTGGGAAGACTTGCAGCTATAGTTTCGAGAAAAAAAGGCTTTTATGCCAGAGCGTGTTTCGGGTACGGGTCAGAGCTCAACACCAAAGGATGACATTATCGATGGAATAGGAAGGTTGTTCGTGACCATGATCGAGGAATGCTGTGAAAGAATTGAGATCAAGACACCGACCATTCAGAATGCCGAACTAGGAGAGGACATGCAGAATTGGACCACCAACCCGTCTTTGGTTCGCCGAGAGTCTTGGTAGTGTAGAGTTGTAAAAGTTTTGAAAAGTGTACACGGTCAATTGAGGCTTGAACCTTATCTGTACTTTTTGTCATTTGCCTCTTTGAACGCTCAAACGTTCCTCTTTTGAAATGAAAGAAATGTTTTCTTAAAGTTATTGCATATTGATTTATCGCTTCATTTATACTTAGTTTTTCTTTTCAGTAATCAAAACGATAAAAACCCACGTTCCGCGATTATGACATGCAACGAAACCCTCAAGCAAAGCGATCCAAATTACAAGGAATACGACGGGAGTATGATACCAGATAATCTTCCACAAGAGATCGATCAGCTGGAAAGCCAGAAAAAGCCAAACCTTGAAGAGACAGAAGTGGTCAACCTAGGAAGTGAAGAAGACGTAAAAGAAACCTGAATCATCATCCATCTGGAAGCAGAGCAGAAGGAAGAATTGGTCAAGCTACTCTGAAAATAAATGGATGTGTTCGCATGGTCATATGATGACTTGCCTGGGTTAAGAACCGACATCGTTTTGCATCAATTGCCTACCGATCCCGCTAGACCTCTAGTCAAAAGAAAACCTATAAAATTCAAACCATATTTGAGTTTGAGGATAAAAGAAGAAGTAACCAAGCAAATAGAGGTGAATGTAGTGAGGGTCACCAATTATCCCACATGGTGGTCAAGTATCGTTCCGGTTCCCAAGAAGGATGAGAAGATCAGTATATGTGTGGATTATTGAGATCTCAACAAAGCTAGCGCAAAGGACGATTTCCCTTTATCAAATATTCATATCCTCATTGCCAACTGCGTGATGCATGAACTACAATTATTGGTGGATTGTTTCAACTGGTACCACCAAATTTTGATGCACAAAGAAGATGCAGAAAAGACAACGTTCACTATGCCTTGGGGAGTTTACTGCTACGGAGTCATGCCGTTCGGCCACAAAAACGCTGGCGCTACTTTCATGAGGGCCATGACAACCTTTTTCAAGACATGATTCACAAAGAGATCAAGGTATATATGGATGACATCATCATCAAGTCCCGAAAGAGTTCGGAACATTTGGATGACTTGAGTAAGTTTTCCGAACGTTTGCAGAGGTATAGTTTGAAATTGAATCCTGCAAAATGTGTATTCGGAGTCCCTACTGGAAAATTGCTAGGTTTCATCGTAAGCAAAAAAGGGTTAGAATTGTATCCTTCAAAGATCAAATCCATTCAAGAGTTGCCACCGCCCAAGAGTAAGAAAGATGGGATGAGTTTCCGGGGTAGGCTGAATTACATCAACCGCTTCATAGCCCAATCCACAGTAATTTGTGAACCTATCTTCAAGCTACTGAAGAAGGATGCGACTACAAAATGGATAGAAGAGTGTCAGAAAGCCTTCAACATAATTAAGGAGTATTTGTCGAATCCACCAGTGTTGGTTCCTCCCGAGCCCGGGAAGCCACTGTTGCTATACCTGTCAGTTTTGGATAATGCATTTGGATACGTGTTGGGACAACACGATGAAAGCGGAAGAAAAGAGCAGGCCATCTACTACTTAAGCAAGAAATTCACATCATGTGAGGCCAAATAAACTTTGATAGAGTGCACTTGCTGTGCCTTGTCATGGATCGCCCAGAAATTGAGGCATTACATGTAAGCATACACTATGTATTTAATATCCTGGATCGACTCGCTCAAGTATATTTTTCATAAGCCGATGCCTACAGAAAAACTAGCCAAATGATAGATTCTTCTCAGTGAATTTGACATTGTATACATAACGCAGAAGGCCATCAAAGGACAAGCCTTAGCTGACCACCTTTTAGAGAATCCAATGGACAAGGATTGTGAGTCGCTCACGGCATACTTCCCAGACGAGGAGGTGTTTTTCGTCGGAGAAAATATTACAAAGTCATACCCAGGATGGAGAACGTTCTCCGACAGAGTAGCAAATTTCAAAGGAGTAGGAATTAGGGTAGTCCTAATTTCGAAATCAGGACAACACTACCCATCATCAGCAAAGATATTTTCCCTTACACCAATAGTATGGCCAAATACGAAGTGCGTATCCTTAGGATCAGCATGGCAGTTGACATGAACATCAAAGAGTTGTTGGTCATAGGTGACTCTAATATATTGATACATCAAGTTCAAGGAGAGTGGACTACCAAGAATGTCAAGATCCTTCCGTACCTGCATCGTGTAAAGGAGTTATGCAAGAAGTTCACAAAGATCGAGTTCAGGCACATTCCTAGGATCCAGAAAGAGTTTTCCGACACTCTTGCAACCTTATCATCCATGATTCAGCATCTAGATAAGAACTATATCGACCCAATCAAGATAGAGATCAGGGATCACATGCGTACTATTTTCATGTAGATAAAGAGCCAGATGGAAAACCGTGGTACTACGACATCAAGTGGTTCCTCGAAATAAGAGAGTATCCAGAGTGCTACTAACAGTCAAAAGCGAGCACTCAAAAGGCTGAAAAATCAGTTTTTCCTTAACGGGGAAGTCTTATACAAGAGGACCCCAGACCTGGATCTGTTAAGATGCATAGATGCCGCTGAAGCAACCAGATTGCTAGCAAAAATACATACAGGAACGTGTGGTCCCCACATGAACAACTTCACCTTAGCCAAGAAGATCGTAATAGCTAGATACTTTTGGATGACCATGGAAAGTGATAGCATCCTCTATGTGCAAAAGTGTCACCAGTGCCAGATCCATGGGGATTTCATCCGGGTTTCGCCTAACGAGTTGAATGTAATGGGTTTACCTTGGCTGTTTGCCGCTTGGGGCATGGACGTGATTGGACCTATAGAGCCCGCTGCATCACATAGGTACCATTTCATCTTGGTGACCATCGGTTACTTAACCAAGTGGGTCGAAGCATCTACATACAAGGTCGTCACAAAGAAAGTTGTGGCATATTTTGTCTGAAAAAACATAATCTGCCGATTTGGCATACCCGAGTAAATCATCACCTACAATGTAACTATTCTCAACAATGATATCATGAGGGAAATTAGCGAGAAAAAAGTTTCCACCGTAACTCTACAGCCTATAGACCGCAAATGAATGGAGCAGTTGAAGTAGCCAACAAAAACATCAAAAGGATTAAACAAAAGATAGTGGACAATCATAGGCAATGGCACGAGAAATTATCCTTTGCCTTATTAGGTTATCGGACCACCATGAGAACCTCCACTGGGGCAACGCCATATATGTTGGTATATGGTACTAAAGCTGTGATACCCACCGAGGTTGAGATACCATCTTTAAGAGTCATCCAAGTAGCCAAGTTAGACGATGTAGAATGGATACGGGTTAGGCAGGAGCAACTCATGCACATTGACGAATGGATGCAGTATGCCACAGTCAGAAGTATCAAAATAGGATGGCTAGTGCATTTAACAAAAGGGTGAAGCCTCGCCAGTTTATACTGAGACAGTTGTGTCTGAAGAAAATATTCCCCCACCAAGAAGAAGCCAAAGGAAAGTTCGTGCCGAATTGGCAAGGTCCTTACGTGATCCACTGAGTGTTGTTGGGAGGAGCTCTGATCTTGGTAGAGATCAACGAAAAAGTCAGCACGAAGCATATCAACTCAGACGCAATCAAGAGATACTATGTTTAAAGACAATAAAGTTAGGATTTGGCTGTAATGGAACTACACTCGACCTGACTTCCTGCGGATGAATACTTAGGCAATCCACGTAGGATTAGTTTTCTCTCTCTCCCCTTTCTTTTGTAATAGAAAACCCAAGTATCACATTGTGTGTGCTTGGAACTACACCCCGACTTGATTTCATTGGGAAGGAATATGTAGGCAATCCTCGTTAGATTCATTCATTATTTGTAATTGAACTACGTCCTGGCCTGATTCCATTTGGATACGTTGGCAGTCTAAGTCAGACTCGGCCACATCATTTTCAACAACTTCATTTTGCATCTGTTATAATCGAACTATGTTTTGACTTGATTCCATTTGGATATGTAGGCTGCCTTAGTCAGGCTTTGTCATATTCGTCATATTTTCTTTATAATTATCCATGAACTACGTTAAGACCTTATTCCATTTCAGATATATAGGCAACTTAAAAGGGTTCGATCATAACCCTAGGAAAACCTGTGTAACGCATTAGTTTAGATTAGGATGCAATCACAGTGGCAAACAGTCAGGTCGTCAGAAGCATCGTGGAGGATTGGCATCAATAGGATAGAATCTTCAAAAAATAATGCTCGCATTTGAGGAACTTCTGAAACATGTCATAATCCGGAACGACGACATTTGCCATAAAACAAAAGATTTTTCGAAAAATATTTTCTAAAGATATCATAATTCGCTCCACCTACCGAACTTCATGGCGTAACCTTATCAATGTCAGGCCCTAAACCTGAAGAGGCGTGTCCAGCACTCGGTTCCATACTCGGCCCGAACATACCACTCTGTAACTGTGAACTCTGGAGGGGTAACCCTTAACTTAGGCCGATGAGGCCAAATTCTAAATCATCTGAAAATAACGTCTACAACCAGCAATACCAAACTAAACATCTACATAGGGATGGTGAAACCACAATACTGATATATAAAAAATGTACAAGACTCGTCTACAAGCCTCTAGAGATAATTGAATTGTATTATGGTTGAGACAGGGCCTCAACCTACCCATCAAACCTGTATATATAAAATGGACTCCAAGGTATACACCTGGTAATTCCGAGGAAGTGGAGCTTACCAACTAAGCTGATGTTGACTTTGTCTACTAGGAAGGTTTATCCAACTGTCTATCAGGACCTGCTGGCATGAAATGCAGCATCAACAGAAAAGGGACGTCAGTATGAAATAATGTATAGAGTATGTAAGGCAACAGAATAACTGGAAGCTGAAACTAAACTGATAATATAATAACTGAAAGTACTTGGGAGTCAAATATAATTGAAGATATGCTTACCTACTGATACTGACTCATCTCTATCAATATAGTAAGTAAAATAGTTGTCCGAACCTATAAGGCTCGGTATGTGTATCTGCTCTACCATAGTAGGCTCGTTCACAGGGGCTCGACCATACTAGGCATTGTATCTCGGCCATTCTGGGCTCGCTCATAGGTGCTCGGCCACAGTAGGCTTGGTATATAACTTACCATCTGATCAGAGGTTGCCCAATAGGGGCCTGCCCATCAATTTTAGCTCGATGGTGGTGAAAATAAAGTAATATTGTATATACATAGACTCTCTGCTCTCTTAGCTGAAAGAAGATAAAACTAAACTGAATATGAAGTCCCGACAAGGGAGAAACGTGTAGCTTATGAGACTAGGATAATGTACATAAATTCAAGAATAAGAACTTCTCTTTATGCCTCATTATCAAATGCATGTAGTTACAGGATCATGCCAAAATGAAGGAAAGGTTTAGCCTTAACATACCTTAACTCGGTTGAGTTCTTAATAACTTCCAAGCAATTCATCAAACAACTCAACTCAATCTACCACAACATAAAGAGATTCAAAATCAGTGTTGAGTAAAGGCTAAATCCGTAACTTAAACTAGTAGCTCGTTTACGTAAATTTAGGCATCATCTACCATGTAACAAGGCCCTCCTCCAATACAATATACCAACAACAACAAGAACACAACAATAGAAACATGTATGCATCATTTTCCAACCTTATCTTCATCACAATATACCACAAAACAGTCCACACACCCTAATCACTTCATACATAAAATCACAATTGTAGTAGTGTCAAACAACCCGAAATTGTTACTACGAATGACGATCCCATCACCCTGCATTTATATGGTATTTATCCACACCCTTCCTCCTCCAAAAATCCATAAAATAGCAGTAAAACAGGCAATCCAACGGCAACACAAAACCGTCCACAAAACAGTCTGCTACAAGTAAATAACTCAAACTCACGGCTTCCTATTACCGTCCCGTGAGTTCTTACAATTATAGAACAACTTTCGATACATATACAGCAGAAAAAAGGGATGACAGAGAGCAGTAAACGTACCTTATTTGTTGAATAACTCAGCTCCTAACTTGGTTCTTCAAACTCAAGGTTTTTCCTCCAACTTGAACTTGAAAAGGAGAGAAATTCAATAAGGGTTTGTGTGCAATGTTTGGGAGGATGTTTGCAGGGGTTTAGGTCTTGTTATTGTGCCCTTTTATCAGTGTATTATATGAATGAAATAGACCTTTAAAATGTCTCTTTGGATGA
This sequence comes from Nicotiana otophora, assembly GCA_000715115.1. Taxonomy (NCBI): domain Eukaryota; kingdom Viridiplantae; phylum Streptophyta; class Magnoliopsida; order Solanales; family Solanaceae; genus Nicotiana; species Nicotiana otophora. The sequence continues at coordinate 17,787 of AWOL01S0061026.1, forward strand.
CCCGATCTGGCCTATTTTCGGACTCTCATTTAAGCAAGTAGGTGACACACCTGCTTGTCACCTAGCAGCTTGCGCAGCCTCGCAAAAATACATATATCTCTCTACTATGATGTTGTATTGAAAAACGGTTTAATGATTTAGAAAATAGACGCATATATCTTCAATATTATGGGTGGAAAACCCCGTAAATCTAAGTATATTGGGAGAAAAGCATAGTTACATTTGACCTAAATTTCAGTAAAACTTATGAATGTAACTTGTGATGACTTGCATCGACTTTTGTTTTACAACTTGCTTGACTTCAAAATATAACACACGACTATCATGTGACTAACATAACTCATAACATAACCGCCTTATCATGTTAATCACCCTAGTCTCACCCCAAAATTACATGTTTATAACATTTCCAACTTTTCGACTTTCGACGAAGCTTATTTTCTTCAATTGGTTTAGCTTCTAAGCCTTCCAACCCTCTTGGTACTTGCAATCCATGATCTTAAATATTTTTAACCTCCAAGTTAACATGATTAACTTACTTTATGTACTTTCAAATATGATCTCATTTTAGAGCTTACATAAATTGACTTACGACGTACTCTCAATTACGAAAATATGGGGTGTAACATCATTTCCCCCCTTTGGACATTCGTCCTCGAATGTTGACTGATGCGCTTATCAGTCTCATAACCTATAACTTTTATGAATAATTTAGTACTGTCCTTGACATCTAGGCAACTATTCTTTGAATAAATCCAAAGCCCAGAGCATTCCCCCCTTTAGGCCTCTTTCTCGCACCACGACATGCGGTTAGGATTCTTCCAATCTCTTTACTATTTCTACCTCTATCGTGCATCCTGTATGGCTCTATCCATGTATATGCGCCTATGCGACTCGACTTTACTTTTTCCTCCAGCTTTTAGCCAATCTCTAGGCCTCACTTTGTAAACATATACAGAGCTATGACAAGTTGTCCCTCTAGGCATCTATAAGTTTACTGAAGTTCTTCGCTTAGTACTTGTCGAAATTACGACTATTGCTATATCTTGTTTCATAGCCTCGGTTAGCTATGCTTATGGCTTAACTATACCACAACACTTACTTTGATATATTACTACCAAGGTCTACTACACAAGTACAGGTTACTCTCTCGCTGCTTGTCCTATATGTATGAATCTAAGTCCTTTAGTTCTTCCTCACTACTGTCCATCTTAAGAATGACAACCTAATCTCATCTCATACTTTGTAACCTTTATCCATATATTGTTGAGTCACCTTAATGTTGATCTATAATCTACCACTGATAACTTGAAACCTCTTAAGTAATACATTTTTCACTAGGGCTCATGTCCTATCAGGAACATCTACAGTTATTTGCCTGATCCACCTAGAATGATACTAAACTTCAATAACCATATGTTATAGCATCCCAACGTAATTCATCTTATGGGGGTATTCTAATCCCATGCAATTCATGAATTGAATTTTCTTTGAATTATTACTCAACTGGAGGCCTAATTGTCAACCTCTTATCATTTATCACAATTACACTCTCATTCTACTACCAGGGAAGAATTCCATCTTTTCTAAATGCCCCTAGTCTTAAACTCCTCTGAGTTCATTCAAGCTATACTGAGCTTTTTATAACTTACAGAAACCATCAGCTCTCTTGGTTTGATGGGTTTAATCTGGAGGACTTACTTATTCTCATCACCTTCTCACTCACCTTTTCTTATCCTTACTCCTATCTACATACAACCTTGTCGCTCTACCATACTTTAGCTTGCGACTTACACATATCCATTTATACTACTCGCAACCTTCCTTTAACTTGCTAGCACCATAGATTTCCTTATGTTATTCTGAAACTTCAAGCGAGATATCAAATCGTCTCTAACTTTTCTTTAATCTATTAACTAGACCTCTCGCCCGAAGAGGCGTGGCAGGCACCCGGTGCCATACTCAGCCCGAGCGTACCACTCTGTAACTGTGAGTTTTAGAGGGGTAACCCTCAACTTAGGCCAATGAGGCCAAATTCTGAATCATCTGAAAATAAGATCTACAACCAGCAATGCCAAACTAAACATTTACATAGGGCTGGTGAAGCCACAATAATGATATAAAAAAATGTACAAGACTCGTCTACAAGCTCTAGAGATAATTGAACTGTATCATGGTTGGGACAGGGCCTTGACCTACCCATCAAACCTGTATATATAAAATGGACTCCAAGGTATACACCCGGTAACTCCAAGGAAGTGGAGCTTACCAACCAAGCTAATGTTGACTTTGTCTACTGAGAAGGTCTATCCAACTGTCTATCAGGACCTGCAGGCATGAAATGCAGCGTCCCCAGAAAAGGGACGTCAGTACAAAATAATGTACAGAGTATGTAAGGCAATAAAATAACTGAAAGTTGAAACTGAACTGATAATATAATAACCGAAAGTAACTGGGAGTAAATATAATTGAAGTTATGCTTACCTGCTGATACTAACTCATCTCTATCAATATAGGAAGTAAAATAGTTAACCGGACCTATAAGGCTCGGTATGTGTAACTGCTTTGTCGTAGTAGGCACGCTCATAGGCGCTCGGCCATACTAGGCTCTATATCTCGGCCATTCTGGGCTCGCTCATAGGCGCTCGTCCATAGTAGGATCGGTATATAACTTACCATCTGGTCAGAGGTTGCCCAATAGGGGCCTGCCTATCGATTATAGCTCGATGGTGGTGAAAATACCGCAATACTGTATATATATAGACTCTCTGCTCTCTTAGCTTAAAGCAAACAAAACTAAACTGAATATGAAGTCTCGATAAGGGAGAAACTTGTAGCTTATGAGACTAGGATAATGTACATAAATTCAGGAATAAGAACATCTCTTTATGCCTAGTTATCAAATGCACGTAGTTACGGGATCATGCCTAAATGAAGGAAAGGTTTAGCCTTAACATACCTTAACTCCGTTAATTCCTTAATACATTCCAAGAAATTCTTCAAACAACTCAACTCAATCTACCACAACATAAAGATATTCAAAATCAGTGCTGAGTAAAGGCTAAATCCGTAACTTAAACTAGTAGCTCGTTTACGTAAATTTAGGTAGCATCTCCCATGTTACAAGGCCCTCCTCCAATATTATATACCAACAACAACAAGAACATAACAATAAAAACATGTATGCATCATTTTACAATATTATCTCCATCACAATATCCCACAAAACAGCCCTCACACCCTAATCACTTCATGCATAAAACGATTATTATAGTAGTGTCAAACAACCCAAATTTATTACGACGAACAACCAGCCCACCACTCTGCATTTATATGGTGTTTATCCACACCCTGCCTCCTCAAAAATTCCATAAAACAGTAGTAAAACACGCAATCCAACAACAACACAAAATAGTCCACAAAACAGTCTGCTACAAGTGAATAACTCGAACTCACAGCTTCCTATCACCATCCCGTGAGTTGTTATAATTATAGAACAACTTTCCATACATCTACAGAAGAAACAATGAATGAAAGAGAGAAGTAAACTTACCTTATTTTTTGAATAACTCAACTCCTAACTTGGTTCTTCAAACTCAAGGTTTTTCCTCCAACTTGAACTTGAAAACGAGAGAAATTCAATAAGGGTTTGTATGCAGTATTTGGGAGGATGATTGTAGGGGTTTAGGTCTGGTTATTGTGCTCTATTATTATGTATTATACGAAAGAAATAGTCCTTTAAAAGGTGTCTTTTAACGACCCGATCTGGCCCATTTTCGGACTCTCATTTAAGCAAGTAGGTGACACACCTACTTGTCACCTAGCAGCTTGCGCAGTCTCGCGAAAATGCATATATCTCTCTAATTCAATGTCTTATTGATAAACGATTTAATTAGGTAGAAAATAGACTCATAGATCTTCAATATGATGGGTGGCAAACCCCGTTACTCTAAGTATATAGGGAGAAAATTGCAGTTACATTTGACCTAAATTTCGGTAAAACTTATGAATGCAACTTGTGATGACTTTCATCGGCTTTTGTTCCACAACTCGCTTTACTTCAAAACATAATACACTACTGTCATACAACTAACATAACTCATAACATAACCTCCTTATCATGTTAATCACCCTAGTCTCACCCCAAAATTACATGTTATAACATTTCCAACTTGTCGACTTTTGTCGAAACTTATTTTCTTCAATTGGTTTAGCTTCTAAGCCATCCAACCCTCTTGGTACTTGCAGTCCATGATCTTAAATATTTCTAACCTCCAAGTTAACATGATTAACTTACTTTATGTACTTTCAAAGATGATCTCATTTCAGAGCTTACTTCAATTGACTTACGACGTACTCTCACGTACGAAAATATGAGGTGTAATAATCAAGACCGAGCAGAGCCAGGACCATGATCAACACAAACCAACACCCCCTCCCTACTAAGAATTTTCTCTGAATGCAGGACCAACAAGATATAAAGAGGCACCGAAACACACTGGGGAAATGACGGATCCACCATTCTCTTATAACTATCATCTCTCTTTCTTTATTCAAAACTTCCTTGTATAACTAAATCTAACTCTCGAATACTTTGCTGGTATTTTGGAACCAGGCCGCTAACGCAAATAAGGCATATTGCATATAGCAAACCGTCTACTCAACTAAATGGAGCGTGTTATATATAGCGAGCCATTGTCCTTGCCAGACAAAGCATACTATATGTAGGAAACTGCCAGCTCAATCAATCGGAGCACCTTGTACAAAATCGAGCCGCTGGCTTCACCAATTGGAGCCTTGTATATAGCACATCATTAGCTTAATCGATCGGAGTGCCCTATACAAATCGAGCGTCAGCTTCGCCAATCGAAGCCCTGCATATAGAAAACTATTCGCTTCATCAATGGGAACGACCCTCACCGCCACTTGCCACATTAGAGATTAGAATAGATAACTGCAAACCTCGTCGCCAACATTCTGCCATTCAACGACTGCAATTTAGTTTCGCAGTCAAGAGTATCTTTGGGGCATATTCCTTTTTCTTTGTTTTTATCTCGAATGTTTTGACGTTTTGCTCATGCAGCTTACATGCATGATTACGTGTTTTCAAGTTAGAAACTTCCATCGTGCGGAGATGCTTTATATTTCAGTACAATCACTCATATCACGTGGAGATACTTTGCATTTCAGTGCAACCTCTCACAATAAGCGGAGATGCACTCTACAAGCCAATCACTCCCATCAAGCGGAGATACTTTACATTTCAATGCAACCTCTCCCAGCAAGCGGAGATGCATTCCACATTATAAGTCAACTACTCCCAAGACGAGGACACTTAATGCTCCGATAGCTGCGGAACGGTACACAACCTAGCTACCAATCGAGTCAAATTCAAGTATCTCATCATCCTGATCCCAAATAACGGCTAGCCAGCAGCCAAGCATCATCATTCCTGCATCATTTATATCACATCTTAACATATTCTACATTGCAATATATCGTTATGTGTGTATTTCATTTTTTGCAGGAACAAACATCGCAATGTGGAACTCCTTACATTGTGTTAATAATTCAGAATTAGTGTTACAATTTAGAAAATAAGGTATTTTATAAATAATTAATTTCAATAATTGGAAGTTTATTTGATAATTATAATTTTTACTATATTTTATTAAAAATAATTAAGTTTATTTAAATTAATTTCAAAAGGGTTAAAAGCCAAAGGGCTATGATTGTAATTCTTTAATTAAACATGCATTGGCTATCTTTGAAACTAATTTTGATCCAATATACAAGCCCATGTCCGAAAATACCCAACCTAAATAACCCCTTTAACCCATGTTGGCAATCCTTGCCATTACTTTTCAACCAATCACGACCTGCCATGTCACCCATCTCCCACCCTCACAAAATAAACAAAAATCATCTAGACCGTCCGTTTCTGTTATCAACGGCCCACGATTTTTAACTCTATTTCCTCTTTAAAATTCAAACACCTAGAGACTCAATCCTATCTGTTAGATGACTAGAATGCAACAACCATCTAAATTTCCCAAAACAACTTTTTAACCCCAAAATATTAGGACCGATGATCTAAAAGAACAACGGCCCAGATTTAACCTCCTAAGCTAAACCTAGAGACGACTCCCCCATCTCCCAAACCCTAATCATTTGTCCCACAAGCCCGACCGTCCCCCTTTCCCCTTTCTCTCCCTTTTTCTGTCAACCTCACAGCTAAAATCAATCAAAGACCTTGCACTAATTCGTGCAAGGTCATGAATCCATCCAAAGATTCATCCTTATTTTCTCCTGCATCCGTGATTCCCGCTGAACTTTTCCTCTTTCACCAATCAAATTTGAAATCCCTAAATCCGAACCCTAAGACTCAAAGATGAAATTTTGAATCCCAAGATTTCATTATGCTCCGTTAAATCGGAGCCTGCAGTAGCACACTTCAGATCCTCTTCATGATTATTCGAGGTCCAGAGGTCAAATGCAATAACCTCTGGACATTGGGGCTTTACCCGATGGTTTGTTGCCTTCAAATGGACAATTTTCATTAAGGTAAACTTTTTCATCATTTTTCCCACTATCTCCTCAGATTTTCCCCAATTTTGCTTACATCACCACTCCTCCGTCACTCTCCACTACAATGGTTTGAATCTAAAACCCTAAGGTTCAACGACCACTACAAATATCAGTCTTAAATGCTCTTACAAATAAGATATACCAACTATACCTAACATCTGGGAAATTAATACACAATATAGTGTTGTTCAGCATTGTTTGATTAAAATTCGAGTTTTTATTCAATCTCTGCTTCTCCTTTTCTTTCTGGTTCCGAGTTTGTAACTAATTGAAAGCTTGAGCTTTTGGATTTCTAAACGGCTATTTTGAACACTCGTTTGGTTTGCTACCACAGAGGATGTCATTAAAACCTTGACGTTGTTTTTCTCTTATTAGTTTAAGTTGCTGAACATGAACTGTTCTACTACCTTTTGCTGAATGATGTTATTAACAATGTATTCATGTCTTGACTATTTTATGTGCTCATTAGACTGTTGATATTGATAAGTATCTAATGATTCATTGACACGACCCAAATCTCAACATGTCATGATAGCGCGTATCACAGTTCTAGGCAAGCCGACAATAACAAAATAGCTATGTATTTTAGTTTAAAAACATGATGTAATAAGTTTAACAGAAAAATCTCATATTAACCGATAAGAATAACTGCGACTTCACTACAAAATTACCAAATTATGGGTGTCACTGAGTACATGAGCTATTAAGTGTCAAAACCTCTAATACAACTGTCTGGAAAGATAGAACACTACTAAATAAACCGGAAAGAAGGAGAGTCGAGGTATGCGGGCGCCATAGCAGCTACCTCAATAGTCTCCAAGCAGATACTGCTCCAATTCTAGCAACCACCGCATCCAGATGTACCTGGATCTGCACATAAAGCGCAGAGTATAGTATGAGTACAACCGACCCAATGTACTCAATAAGTAACAGGACTAACCTTGGGCTGAAAGTAGTGACAAGCTCAGAAAGGTACAGTCCAAATCCAGATAATAACAGCACATATAAAACAGGGAAATGCTAGTAATAATCCAGAGAAATCCCATAATCAATTCGTACACAGTACAAAAATGTAGATGCTTTCAAGTTGAACAATTTAAGCTCAATACTGATAAAATGTGCCCAGTATCGCTAGAATGAGGAGTGTTACATCTCTATATCTACATGTCAAATATGCATGTCACATGTAATGCATCATATTGATAAACTCATGTACGCGCACTCTCAGAGTATTCAATCTCACTGTCTCACACTCCCACTCATCACTCTCAGTCACTAAACACTGTACGGTACATGTGCTCACTGCTAGTATGTCAGATTCCGTAGGGGCGGATCCTTCCCAAGAGCTAATATAAGCCAACATGGCCTACTGTGGCGTGCAGCCCGATCCCATAATGAATCAATAAAACCTACTACGGCATGCAGCCCGGTCCCATAATGAATCAATAAAACCTGCTTTGGCGTGCAGACCGATCCCATAAATATCACCCACATATCTGACACTCATGCCCCAACTCAGTCATCAATCTCTCCAGTCTCTCGGACTCACAAATCTCATGCCAATTAGCACAAAAAATGATAACATGATATAAGAAATAAATGATAATAGAGACTGATATATGATATGCAAATGATGAATGTGACTGAGTGCAAAGTTGTAATTTAAGCAAATAACTCAACAACAGAAATGATCTTAGTGGGTCCCAACGGAATCAACCGACTCACAATTACCCCGGTGCATGCCCACACGCCCGTCAGCTAGCATGTGCGTCACCTCAACATCAACCATATAACACGAAATCCATGGATTCATACCCTCAGTACCATGTTTAGAAGTGTTACTTACCACAAACCGTGCAAATCACAACTCCAACAAGCCTTTGCCTCGCTAATAGGCCTCCGAACGATTGGAATCTAGCCTCAAACAACTTAGTACAATCCATACAAGCTATAGGAATCGATTCCATACGATAAAGCTAAATTCTTTAATCAAAGTCAAAAAGTCAACCTAAAAATTCAACCCCGATCCCACGTCTCGGAACCCGATAAAATTAAAAAAATCCAAACACCCATTCAATAACGAGTCCAACCATATCAAAATCATCCAATTCTGACTATAAATCGACACTCAAATCTCTAAATTTTACTCTCCAATACATGAGTCAAAAATCCCCAAATTCTAACTTAGATTCATGACAAATTGGTAAAATAATCAATGGGTATTCAAAATACATGGACAAAAGTGATCGAAAATCACTTACCTCTTGAAATCTAGTAACCCCCCCCCTCCCC
>AWOL01S0061026.1:31812-42483 GCA_000715115.1 Nicotiana otophora
TTCTTGTAGATTAAGGTGCGAAGAGGTGAGTTCAACTTGGTGATTGGAAATATTGTGATAAGGTATGTTAAGGCTAAGCCCTTCCTTCATTTTGGCATGATATCGTAATTACATGTGTTTGATAACGAGGCATAAAGAGAAGTTCATACTCCCGAATTTATATACACTATCCTAGTCTCATAAATTACAGTATTCTCCCTTATCGGGACTTCATATTCAATTTAGTTTTGTCTTTATTCAGTCAAGCGAGCAGAGGGTCTATATATATATACAGTATTACAATATTGTCACCGCCATCGAGCTATAATCGGTGGGCAGACCCCTATTGGAAAACCTCTGATCTGATGGTAAGTTATATACCGAGCCTACTATGGCTAAGCGCCTATGTGCGATCCTAGAATGGTAGAGATACAGAGCCTAGTATGGCTGAGCACCTATGAGCGAGCCTACTACGGCGGAGAAGTTACACGTTCCAAGCCTTATAGGGCCGAACATTTATTTTACTTCCTATATTGAGAGAGTTGAGTCAGTATCAGCAGGTAAGTATATCTCCAGATCATCTCTGACTTCCATTTACTTTCATTTATCATATTATCAGTTCAGTTTCAGCTATCAGTTATTTTATTGCCTTACATACTCGATACATTGTTTTGTACTAACGTCCCTTTTCTGGGGGCGCTGCATTTCATGCTTGCAGGTTCAGACAGACAGACGGGTAGACCTCCTCAGTAGGTGTTGCCCGAATTCAGCCTCATCAGTAAGCTCCACATCCTTCGGAGTTGCCGGGTATAGATTTTTATGTACATCTTATGTGTGTATATATATATATGTTATGGGTAGGTCGGGGCCCTATTTCGATCACAGTACATCCTTCAGTAGAGGCTTGTAGACATATCCTATCAGTTAGTGTAGTATGTTGGGCTTGTAGGCCTTGTATGTATATTTTGTTGCTTTATCAACTGTAGTAGTTATGACGGCTTTGTCGGCCCAGCATTATATTGATGTTTAGTAAACATTAGTTTCCGTTCAGTTTTATATTTTTGCTTCGCAAAATGTCATGCAATGTGGCCCCATGGCCAAAGTATGCCATTATATGTTCAGAGTCCCTTAGTCGCAAGTTGGTACCAAGGTTAGGTAAGGTACCGGGTGCCGGTCTCGCCCCCAGGTTCGGGGAATGACAAACTTGGTATTAGAGCAGTTCTGACCTTGGGAGTCTACAATCCATGTCTAGTAGGGTCTTGTTTATAGATGTGTTCTGCACCACATTATATAAGCAGGGAACTACAAGGCATTTAGGAGTTGGTTACCCTTCTTTCAAATCTAAATCGTGCTATAGAACTGAGTTATAGGAAATTTGAATTAAACTTACGTGTTGGTATTTGCATGCACAGATGACAGTGACTAGGAAGACTATGGCTAGCCAGAGGAGAGATACAGTATCAGGTGAGGGGACCAGCCGGGTACCCCCAGTAGATGGGGCCTAGTATGAGGCCCAAGGCGAGACGCCTACACAGCCATTACCGGCTCCTCCACCACCTGAGGAGATTCCTAGGGATACCGCACATCGAGTTCCCCCTCCACTTCCATCAGATCAGGACTTGAGGAGTGCGGTGCATTTGTTGACACAATTGGTAGCTACCTAGCAACAAGCTAGGGCATCAGCTAGTGCAGGATCTTCTGAGGGGTCTGGGAGTTCAAGGGTCCAAGAGTTTATTGCTTTGAGTCCTCCAGAGTTCACGGGATAGATCAGAGGGAGGACCCACAGGATTTCATAGATCAGCTTCACAGGATCTTTCGGGTTATGCATGCCACGGAGAAAGAGGCAGTTGAGCTAGCATCTTTTCGACTCCGAGATATAACCATCCTTTGGTACGAGGGATGGGAGAGGTCCAGGGGACGTGATGAACCTCCAACTATTTGGGTGAAGTTTTCAGATGCCTTCCTTGACCAGTACTTACCGCGGGAGATCTGACAGGCTCGAGTCGATCAGTTTCTAACCCTCACGCAGGGCAATATAAGTGTTTGAGAGTATAGTCTCTGTTTTGACTCATTGGCCAGATATGCGCCATCCATAGTTGCTACTATGTGGGACAGGATTCACAAGTTTATAGCAGGGTTGGCCCCAGAGTTAACCGAGGCATGTGCCACCGCTGCATTGTAGGATAGTATGGATATCTCCCGAATTCAGGCATTCACCTAGAATATGGAAAGGGATAGGCGTCGGGAGTAAGGTACAGAGAGGTATGAGCAAGGGTAACATAAGAGGATGAGATTTCCCATGTCTCAGAAGCAATCTCAGGGTAGTTATAGGCCCCAGTACTACGGACAGCCACCTAGGCCTCCGCCACCTCAGTTACAGGGTTACATGTATGACCGCTATACTCAATCAGGACCAGGTGAGAGCTCACGGGCATCGAGTTTACAGTGACAGTGAGGTTCTGTGGAGACATGGTCATTTCAGCCGCGGTGTGACTTCTGTGGTAGAGGACACTTGGGCCAATGTCAAGCAGGTTCTGATGCTTGTTATACATGTGGGCGTTCGGGGCATATGACACGAGATTACCCAGATAGAGATTCTGGGGGAATGGCACAACCAGCGAGTTCAGCAACATGATCATCTATGTCCGTGCATCCTTCAGGGTGCGAGTCTCAGTCTTCGGCTGGTAGAGGTCGAGATAGAGGTAGAGGTTTCAGTTCAGGTGGTAATCAGAACCGTATCTATGCTTTAGCTGGTCGACAGGACCAAGAGTCTTCACCAGACATTGTGACAAGTATATTGACCATTTGCTCTCATGATGCTTATGCTTTGATAGACCCAGGATCTACTTTATCATATATTACCCCATTTGTCGCGGGGAAGTTTGGTATAGTGCCTGAAATACTATGTGATCCTTTTGCGGTATCTACACCGGTCAGAGAATCGATTATTGCTAGACGGGTTTACCGAGGTTATACGGTAATAGTTTGTAGTCGTCAGATCTCAGCTAACCTAGTTGAGCTAGGGATGATGGATTTTGGTGCTATCATGGGCATGGACTGGTTGGCAGCTTGCTATGCCACAGTTGATTGCCAAGCAAAGGTAGCCAGATTTCATTTTCCGGGTGAGCCAGTCCTTGAATTGGTAGGTAATACAGTGATACCCAGAGGTAGGTTTATTTCCTATCTGAAGGCGAGGAAAATGATCACAAAAGGGTGCATTTATCATATTGTGCGAGTTAGAGATGCAGATGCTGAGATACCTACACTTCAGTCTATTCCCGTAGTCAAAGAGTATGCAGATGTGTTTCCAGATGAGCTTCCAGGTCTTCCTCCAGAGCGAGAGATTGATTTTAGCATTGATTTGCTTCCAGGAACTCAACCAATATCCGTCCCTCCGTATAGAATGGCACCTGCCGAATTGAAGGAGTTGAAGGAGCAGTTAAAAGATTTGCTGGAGAAAGGTTACATNTTGTGCGAGTTAGAGATGCAGATGCTGAGATACCTACACTTCAGTCTATTCCCGTAGTCAAAGAGTATGCAGATGTGTTTCCAGATGAGCTTCCAGGTATTCCTCCAGAGCGAGAGATTGATTTTAGCATCGATTTGCTTCCAGCAACTCAACCAATATCCATCCCTCCATATAGAATAGCACCTACTGAATTGAAGGAGTTGAAGGAGCAATTAAAAGATTTGTTGGAGAAAGGTTTCATCAGGCCCAGTACCTCACCTTGGGGTGCACCGGTACTGTTTGTGCAGAAGAAAGACGGCTCGCTAGGGATGTGTATCGATTATAGGCAGCTGGACAAGGTAACTATTAAGAATAGGTATCCACTTGCAAGGATCGATGACTTGTTTGATCAGTTGCAGGGGGCTAGATGCTTTTCAGAGATAGATTTGAGGTCGGGGTACCACCAGGTCAGAGTTCGGGAAAAAGATATTCCGAAGACAGCCTTCAGGACCCGATATGGCCACTTCGAGTTCCTTGTCATGTCCTTCGGGTTGACTAATGCACCCGCTGTATTTATGGACTTGATGAATAGCCTATTCCGACCATTTTTAGATCTGTTCGTGATAGTATTTATTGATGATATTATGGTTTATTCCCATTTAGTGGATGAGCATACAGACCATCTGCGAGCAGTACTCCAAACCCTCTGTGATCATAAGTTGTATGCTAAGTTTTCTAAATGTGAGTTTTGGTTGAAGTCTGTAGCATTCTTGGGGCATATTGTATCAGATGAAGGGATAAAGGTGGACACTCAGAAGATTGAGGCCGTGAAATCTTGGCCTAGACCTACCACTCCAACAGAGGTTCGTAGCTTTCTAGGCTTAGCAGGATACTATCGGAGGTTCGTAGAGGGCTTTTCTTCCCTTTCGGCACCATTGACGAAGTTGACACAGAAAGAAACTAAGTTTCANGCGAGCAGTACTCCAAACCCTCTGTGATCATAAGTTGTATGCTAAGTTTTCTAAATGTGAGTTTTGGTTGAAGTCTGTAGCATTCTTGGGGCATATTGTATCAAATGAAGGTATAAAGGTAGACACTCAGAAGATTGAGGCCATGAAATCTTGGCCTAGACCTACCACTCCGATAGAGGTTCCTAGCTTTCTAGGCTTAGCAGGATACTACTAGAGGTTCGTAGAGGGTTTTTCTTCCCTTATCGGCACCATTGACAAAGTTGACAAAAAAAGCAACTAAGTTTCAATGGATGGAGGCTTGCGAGCGGAGTTTCCAAGAGCTTAAGAACAGGTTGAACTCAACGCCAGTTCTAACACTTCCAGAGGGTCCAGAGGGTTATACTGTGTATTGTGATGCCTCAGGTGTCGGGTTAGGATGTGTCCTGATGCAATATGGGAAGGTAATTGCGTATGCTTCAAGGCAGTTGAGCAAGCATGAGAGGAATTATCCGACCCACGACCTCGAGTTAGATGCGGTTGTCCATGCACTTAAGATATGGCAGCATTATTTATATGGTGTTCATGTTGATGTATTTACAGATTATAAAAGCCTACAATATATCTTCAAGTAGAAAGAGCTGAACTTGCGACATAGGCGATGGCTTGAGTTATTGAAAGATTACGATGTTAACATTCTTTACCATCCAGGGAAAGCTAATGTTGTAGCAGATGCCTTAAGTCGCNATTACAGCAGATGCCTTAAGTCGCCGATCTATGAGTAGCTTAGCATATGTAGAGGCCGAGAAAAGACAATTAACTAGATAGATTCATCAATTGGCTTGTTTGAGGGTTCGGTTAGTAGATTCTGACGATGTTGGAGTTGTAGTCCAAAACACCGCAAAATCATCTCTCATAGCTGAAGTTAAGGAAAGGCAGTATGAGGGCCCAGAGTTGGTCGAGTTGAGAGAGCGAGTTCCACAGCAGAAAAAGCCATTATTAGAGCTCAAGGGAGATAGGGTTCTCAAATACAGGGGTCGTCTGTGTGTTCCAGATGTAGCAGGGCTATGAGACGAGATTATGTCAGAGGCACATTATTCGTGGTACTCCATCCATCCTGGGTCGACAAAGATGTATCAAGACATTAAGGATGTGTACTGGTGGAACAATATGAAGAAGAACATTGTTGAGTTTGTCACCTAATGTCCTAGTTGCCAGCAAGTGAAGGTAGAGCACCAGAAGCCCGGAGGGCCAATGCAGACTATAGAGATCCCGACATGGAAATAGGAGGCAACAAACATGGACTTTATCACGGGTTTACCTTGTTCTAATCGTAAGTTCGATTCCATATGGGTGATAGTCGATAGGCTCACGAAATTAGCTCATTTCCTACCGGTCAGATCTACATATACAACAGACTATTATGCAAAGCTATATATTAAGGAGATAGTGCGGCTACACGGAGTACCAGTTTTTATTATATCTAACCGTGGGGCTCAGTTTACAGCACATTTTTGGAGATCATTTCAGAGAGGTCTAGGGACTCAGGTGAATCTTAGCACATCTTTTCATCCACAGACTGATGGACAAGCCGAGCGTAAAATTCAAATGCTCGAGGATATGTTATGAGCATGTGTGTTGGATTTTAAAAGAAGTTGGGATGAACATCTACCTCTTATCGAGTTTGCATATAATAACAGTTACCACTCCAGTATCCAGACGACTCCGTACGAGGCTTTGTATGGGCGTAAGTGCAGATCTCCTATAGGGTGGTTTGATGTTGGAGAATCTGGGTTACATGGGCCAGACCTGGTTCAGCAGGCTATAAAGAAAGTAAAGCTTATCCGGGAGCGACTGTTGACAGCTCAGAGTCGTCAGAAGTCATATTCTGACATGCGGCTACGAGACTTAGAGTTTAGGGTTAATGACTAGGTATTCTTAAAGGTATCACCTATGAAGGGCGTGATAAGGTTTGGCAAGAAAGGCAAGCTTAGCCCACGGTATATTGGACCTTATAGGATCATTCAGAGAGTGGGCCAAGTAGCTTATGAGTTAGAGTTGCCCTCAGAATTGGAGTCTATCCATCCAGTTTTTCACGTATCTATGCTACGGAAGTTCATTGATGATCCTACCCGAGTGGTGCCCACAGATGATCTACAAATTACAGAGGACTTGTCGTACAAGGAAATTCCAGTTGCCATCCTAGACCAATAAATCTGCAAGCTACGAAATAAGGAGGTAGCCTCCGTGAAGGTTTTATGGAGGAGCAAGAATGTAGAAGAGATGACGTGGGAATCGGAGGAAGAAATAAAGTCTAAATACCCCCACCTATTTCAAACTGAAGGTATGGCTCGAGATGGGATGCTACAACACATATCTATTCAGGCTAGCAGGTCATCAGGTAAGCTTTTATTTTTGACTCTCAGTATATATGATTACGGTCGGTGAGGCAAAGTGTTGCTATTTATAAACATTGGCCATGTGTGGCATACATAGTATGTTTTCTAGCTAGGTGCAGGTTGGTTTTAGTCTAGTGTATGGAGGAGAATCTGACAAAATTTTCCAAAGTCTCTAAGAGTAAAGATTCGAGGACGAATGTTCCCAAGGGAGGAATGATGTTATACCCTATATTTTCGTACGTAAAAGTGCATCGTAAGCAAACTAATGTAGGACCAAAAATGAGATAATATTTGAAAGTATATAAAGTAAGTTAATCATGTTACCTCGGAGGTTACAAATATTGCAGATCATAAAAAACAAGTACAAAGAGGGTTGGAAGGTTCAGAAGCTAAAGGAATTGAAGAAAATAATGTTTCGTCGAAAGTCGACAAGTTGGGAATATTATAACATGTACTTTTTGGGTGAGACTAGGATGCTTAACATAATAAGGAGATTATGTTATGATTTATATTATTCGTATGACAGTCGTGTGTTATGTTTTGAAGTCAAGCGAGTTGTGGAACAAAAGTTGATGAAAGTCATCACAAGTTACGTTCATAAGTTTTACTGAACATTTTGGTCAAATGTAACTGCAATTTTCTCCTAATATACTTAGATTTACGCGGTGTTCCACCCATAAAATTGCATATCTATGAGTATACTTTCTAACTCATTAAATCTTTTATCAATACGACATCTGAATAGAGAGATATGGGCGTTTTTGCGAGACTGCGCAGGCTGCTAGGTGACAAGTAGGTGTGTCACGTACTTGCTTAAATGAGAGCCCAAAAATGGGCTGTTTCGGGTCATTCAAAGAGGCCTTTTAAAGGCATATTTTCTTCATATATTAGATGGAAAATAGGGCATAATAACCAGACATAGACTCTGCAAAAATCATCCCAAAACATTTCCCACAAACCCCAATTGATTTTCTCTCCCATTCAAGTTCTAATTGGAGGTAAAACCTAGAGTTTGAAGAACCAAGATAGGAGCTGAGTTATCCAACAAATAAGGTGTGTTTACTGCTCTATTTCATCAATTTATTCTTCTGTAAATTCATGGTAAGTCGTTCCATACTTGTAAGAAATCACGGGACGGTGATCGGAAGCCGTGAGTTCGAATTATTCACTTGTAGCGGACTGTTTTGTGTTGCTGTTGGGCTGCGTGTTTTACTACTATTTTGTGGGGTGTTGGAGGAGGAAGGGGGTGTAAAAACACCATATTAATGTAGGGTGGTGGGGTGGTCGTTCGTCGTAACATTTCCGGGTCGTTTGACACTACTACGGTGGTTGTTTTGTGTATGAAGCAATTGGGGTATGTTGGGCTATTTTGTAGTATTTGATGGTGTATATAAGTATGGAAAATAATGTATATATGTTGTTATTAGTGTGTTATTGTGTTGTTTGTGTTATCTTGAATTTGGAGGAAGTAAGGATTATAGGGGAGATACTGCCCGTTTTAATACAAAATAAGCTTGTCGTTCGTTGTGCGATAGTTGTACCTTTCGTAACTTAATGATAGTATTATTATCGTTGTTGTAGATTAAGGTGAGAAGAGGTGAGTTCAAGTTGGTGATTGGAAAGATTGTGATAAGGTATGTTAAGGCTAAGCCCTTCCTTCATTTTGGCATGATCTCGTAATTACATGTGTTTGATAATGAGGCATAAAGAGAAATTCATACTCCCGAATTTATATACACTATCCTAGTCTCATAAGTTACAGTATTCTCCCTTATCGGGACTTCATATTCAGTCTAGTTTTATCTTTATTCAGTTAAGAGAGCAGAGGGTCTATATATATATATAAGTATTACAGTAGTTTCACCACCATCGAGCTATAATCGGTGGGCAGGCCCCTATTGGGGAACCTCTGATCAGATGGTAATTTATATACCGAGCCTATTGTGGCCGAGCGCCTATGTACGAGCCCAGAATGGCCGAGATAAAGAGCCTAGTATGGCCGAGTGCCTATGAGCGAGCCTACTATGGCGGAGCAGTTACACGTTCCGAGCCTTATACGGTCGGACATTTATTTTACTTCCTATATTGAGAGAGTTGAGTCAGTATCAACAGGTAAGTATATCTCTAGATCATCTTTGACTCCTTGTTACTTTCAGTTATCATATTATCAGTTCAGTTTCAGCTTTCAGTTATTTTATTGCCTTACATACTCGGTACATTATTTCCTACTGATGTCCCTTTACAGGGGGCGCTGCATTTTATGCATGCAGGTTCAGACAGACAGACGGGTAAACCTCCTCAGTAGGTGTTGCTCGCATTCAGCCTGATCGGTAAGCTCCACGTCCTTTGGAATTGCCGGGTCTAGAGTTTTGTGTACATCTTATGTATATTTGTATATATATGTTATAGGTAGGTCGGGGCCCTTTCCGATCACATTACATCCATCGGTAGAGGCTTGTAGACATATCCTGTCAGTTAGTGCAGTATCTTGGGCTTGTAGGCCTTGTATGTATATTTTGTTGGTTTGTCAGCTGTAGTAGCTATGACGGCCTTGTCGGCCCAGCGTTATACTGATATTTAGTCAGCGTTAGTTTCCGTTCAGTTTTATATTTTGCTTAGCAAATTGTCTTGCAATGTGGCTCCATAGCCAAAGTATGACATTATATGTTCAGAGTTCCTTAGTCTCAAGTTGGTACGCAAGGTTAGGTGAGGCACCGGGCGCCGGTCTCGCCCCCCAGGTTCGGGGCGTGACATATTCCATTTTCCGGAATCAAAATTCAATCCCAACAATAACAAATTCAACTCTCGGTCAAACTTCTCAACTCTCAAATGCAAACCAAAACCACCTACGGACCTCCAAATCGATATCCAAACACACTCTTAAGTCCAAAATCATCATATGGAGCTATCATAACCATACAAACTCCATTCCGGAGTCGTGTACTCATTAGTCAACATCATGATAACTCTTATAACTTAGGCTTCCAACCTTGGGACTAAGTATCCCTATCGATTTCGAATATTCAAAGAATCAAACCAACCACCTTGACAAATCACATAACAACAAACAAACATAGAATAAGCAATAAATGGGGGAACGAGGCTACAATGCACAAAATGACCGGCTGGGTCTATAAGGCCCTGTAGAATTTCGTAAAGGAATTTAAGGTTTCGTGATGCCGAGGTAGGCTTACATGTTTGAGGATTGTATCCCCGTTCAACGGGGGTTGATGGAAATTTTTGGCAAGAGAAGGCGATCTTGCGGTTAAGTTTGCGACCACAGAACAAGTTTGTAAGCCGCATATCCATCGCATCATTGAGCAGAAAGATGTTGAATTTCGAAGGTTGTTCTACGGTCTATTATGCGATCGCATAGTTGCTTCGCGGACCGCATTTTAGTTGTAGACTTGGCATGAGGAAATCTGGAAGATGATTCTGTGGTCCAGTCTGCGGTCACAGAACAGGTCTGCAGACCGCAGAACTATCGCATACTGGTTTAGACAAGTCCAGTTTTTGGGCATCATTTTTGCAGCCCATTTTGCGGGCCGCATATCGATTGTGCAGTATGGTCTGTGACCGCAAACCCAGTTTCGGCAAGTTTATGTTTTGGAAATTTTACCCGATCCCATTATTTTAAAAAGGCTTTGGGGTCATCTTTAAGAGTTTCATCTGATATTTTTAGAGAGAGGTGAGAGTATATTAGAGAGAGAAAGAGAAGACCAAGCCATTTTGTTCATCAATTCTTGCTCAAGGCTTGAAGATTTCACAAGGAGAACTCACAAGGTCTTCATCTAAGAGGTAAGGTTCCATATCCTAGTGTTTAATTTCGAATTTAGG
This sequence comes from Nicotiana otophora, assembly GCA_000715115.1. Classification (NCBI taxonomy): domain Eukaryota; kingdom Viridiplantae; phylum Streptophyta; class Magnoliopsida; order Solanales; family Solanaceae; genus Nicotiana; species Nicotiana otophora. The sequence continues at coordinate 42,423 of AWOL01S0061026.1, forward strand.
GTGGAAGATGGTTAATGGAAAGTATGAATCTTGGGTGTGGGAGTGTTATTTATGTATGCAT
>AWOL01S0061032.1:8214-19938 GCA_000715115.1 Nicotiana otophora
AAGAAAATGAGTTTCGTTGAAGGTTGTCAATTTGGGATAAAATACGGTCCAAGCTATAATACCCGGTATTTATAGACTAGTGACATACAAGGTACCACATGACCATGATAGTAAGGTGTATAAAGTATGTTAAAAGTGAGTAGTATTTTAAGTAATTTGAGATAATTGGGTAATTATGGATTTTTAGTGGGAGATTAACTAAGTAATTAAGCTAATTAAGAAAATTGGATAAGCCTAAAGGGCTCCCAACGTGGCAGCCAAGGCAAGCCCAATAAATGACTCTTAAGTCATAGAGCAAGATGGCACATTTAGGGAGTTTTGGTGGCTCAGTCATCAAATAAGTGGGGCCCACACCCACTAGGATTAAAAACCTTTTAAAATCACTTAAGAGAGATACTTGTATCTCTACAAGATAATGAAGGGAAACTTCATCAAATTCATACGAAGATGATATTATGTAATAGCAGTGTGAGATGCAATTCTAAGAGAGCACGGTACAATCTTTCTCAAGAATATTATACGGATTTTTCCCTACTTCGATCCGTCGTTACGTGTTTTTCACAAAGACGCGTGTTATAGGGATTATCAAGAGAATCGGCTCAGGTATGTTAAGGCTATCCCTTATTTCCTTTTGGCACGATCCAAGTAACGATACATAAACGTAATGTTATTTCATAAATGGTTTTACTCTTAGTAACTAAGAAGATCTACGTTGTTCGTTCGTGTAACATGATATTCAAAGCATGCATAAGCATAGTCCTAACTCTCTATTAAGGTATTTAATAAAGATGTTAATGTTCATAATGGTATTATGTGCATCATGCATTTACCACCGAGTTACGACCGGTTGGGCAGTTACACATTTACCACCGAGCTACAACCGGTTGGGTAGTTACACATTTACCACCGAGCTACGACCGGTTGGGTAGTTACATATTTACCACCGAGCTACGGCCGGTCGGGCAGTCATGCATTTATCACCGAGCTATGACCGGTTGGGCAATTACACATTTACCACCGAGCTACGGTCAGTCGGGAAGTCATGTATTTACCACCGAGCTACGGCTAGTCGGGCCGTCATGCATTTACCACCGCGCTACGGCCAGTCGGGCAGTTATCACCGATCAGTTGGGCAGTCATGCATCATACGATATGGATAAAAGTCTCAAAGAGAAGCATTATATATATAAGTGTAATAAGTACACATATACATAGACTCTGGTTGATTCTTATATCTCTTTAATTAATGTTGACTTATTGTTATGTTTCAGTTCCGCCTTACATACTCGGTACACTATTCGTACTGACGTCCTTTTGTTGTGGACGCTGCATTCATGGCTGCAGGTACAGGTAATCAGTTTGACGAGCCCTCATAGTAGACGAGGTTAGCATTCGGCGAAGGATCGGTAAGACTCCACTTCATTCGGAGTGCAGCCGAGTCTATAAGTCATCGTATCAGAGTTTTGCTACAGACTTATTGTTAGGCAGGGGCCCTGTCTCATTTGATGTCGAATAATCTTAAAGGCTTTGTAGACCATAGGTTCATTTTGTACAGTATGTCAGAGGCCTTGACGATCCATATGTATTAATGTTTTAAGAACGATGGTTCATTGATACAGTATTTTCTCACTTATAGTTAATCATTATGAGTTGTGTCCATATTTGCCCATGATAGTTACAAAAAAAAAAGTTACAGAGTGGTTCGCTCGGGCCAGTACGGTACCGGATGCCGGCCATGCCTCCACAACCAATTTTGCTTCATTTTCTTTGACCCTTTTTAGCAAACCATTAATGGTCTTATTAGCTTGATCGGGAAAGTCTTCGTCATACCATCTAAAGTAGTCGCAAGCACCTCGATCCTTCAAAGAAGGATGAATCAGAATTAGATAAAAAAAAAATTAACCCAATTTGCTAAGCATAAGTACAAAAACATGGCCGGCTTACTTTGTCCAATTTACACCCATAAAATCGACGATCTGGATTTTTGGGGGACCATAAAATTTTCAGCTTTGCATTAAAACCACAACAACAAAAATCCAATCCCTTTTGACAACTCTCTTCTCTTTGCGACATGGCTACAACAGCTATGAAGTTCAAACTCTAAATTTGGGATGAAGAACAACAAGAAGACAACTAGTACAATTTCCTATAAATTTAACGCAAGATTCAACAAATTGAAGAAAAAATGCAGTCTTTGAATATTCATGGATATGGAGCTTTTGAGATTTAAGGCTTATTTTGCAACTGTTAATGAAGAAAGAGATAGGGAAAGCGAGTATAAAAGGGGGCCCACTGGTAAGATTTTGTTAGCGTTAAAATGGGATTGAAATTAGAGACTCACGCGCGACTTGGGTGTGGAAGCTCACTCAATGTGACAAGTCAATGTTTTGTGTTTAAGTGGCACATGAGAAAATGAGTTGGAGTGTCAAAATGGAAAAGGCCAAAATAAATATGTCAAAATAAAAAAGGGAGTCAGAGTTTAAGGGGCGGTTTATGGTTTTGGCCAAGAATGTGACAGTAAAGTAAAGCGATTTTTTTCAAAAATAAAATAAAATAAAATGACAGTATTAAATATGAATACAAAAAGATTATGAAAGTAATAATAATAATAGTGGGAATGAATTGAAATGGTGATTGTCCAGGTGTTAAGCAGTTGAGCCAATCCCGTTGGGCGTTGGTTTGAATCTACTAAAGCGCAGAAGCGGAGGCTCTCTCTCTGTGTCTCTCCCCCTCAGAGCCCGGCGCTGTGTTGAGACTTCAGAAATTCAAATACTGAGCTATCGTCGCGTCGTATCAAATCAATCCACCTCTACTACTTTCTTTGTTAAACTTCACTTCCCTTCTTAAATACCCTTCCCCCTCCTTTTTATTACAACTTATTTATAATTCCTTTTTTGGGCCATTGCGGTTTATACGCCATACACAATACATTTCTCCTTAATCTCCGACTGAAACCAAACCCTAGACGCCCATTCCGGTTCTTTTAAGTTCTGGCCATTACCCCCCTCACCCAGGTATGCGTTTTCTTCCCTACATTGCACCTTTTTTTCCATAGAAATGATTTATTTTTTATTTTTTCTGTTTATTTATGCGACAAGTTCTGACCTTTTCCGTTTCTGTTGATCGATGACACTTGTTTATGCTTGAAAAGAAGCGAGCAAATCTTTTTTCTTGCCTTTTGAATTCTTTGGATTTTTTTTTCTTCATAAATCTTATATGACGAAACTAGGGTTTTGTTTTTTGAACCGACATGTCGTTCATTTTCTTTTATTCATTTGTTCGTTTTTCATTGGATTTCCATTTCGGTGTATTATGTAGAATATGTTATTTGAGCTTGTTTTTAGAGCTGATTGCTAGAATGTAATTCTTGATACACATAATATGCTGCATGCTATTAGTTGTCAGAATGGATAAGAGTGACGTAGAGATGGAGGATGCCGAGAAGAATGCCCAAGATGTTGAGAATATGGCTGAGTCTGAAACTAATACACTCAATTCCACTCTGAAACCTGAAGGGTCTGCTCTTGATGGCCAACAGTCCCCCGACTCATTGGTGGAGTGCCAAGACAGTGCTAAACCAGAGACACAAGATCAAAATAACTACTCTGAGAGTGGGGCTAGGAGCCGAATGCCTGCTGAAAATGGGAACGGAGAGCAGAAGACCGCTAGTAATATAGTGGAAAGTGAAAGCAACGTTAATGATGAGGCAGTGGGCCAGACTGATTCAAAGGGTGTGGTAGAGGAATTTGATGCAAAGTGCAAGGTGGAGGACCAGAGGAATGCTGCAAGTGAGACACCGAAACAAAATGACGCTATAAGCCAGCCAGAGAGTCAAGGCATTGCAGTAGGTGATGACCAGAACGGATCTGGAATAGAATCACTAGACCAAAACAATGCTACCGGTCGAACAGAAGGAGAAAACAAAATTGAGAAAAAAGAAGGCGATCTTGATGCAGATGTGGCCGTGAAGAATGAAGAATCTATTGGAAATGCTACTGACCATGATAGTGGATGTGTAAACATGCAGGTATATGAGGGGCTACCTGCTAATGAAGTAAATGAGAGTGGAAAAGAGGTGAAGGAACTTCCTCAGGCTGAGAACTCGATCGAAGAGGTTCATCAAAATGGGAATGATATGACGGTTGATGAACACAAGGAAGTGGAAGACAATACTGCAACTGTTATCACTGATGGTGATGCGAGATCGAATGAGTTGTCAGAGACAAAAGACGATGTTAAGAATACTGCTACTGCAAAGATGCCAGAGCCAGCAACTCCAAATTTGCCGGTGAAATCTGCCACTGCAAAAGCTGGACAGCATACTGGGGAAACATCAAATAAAATCTTTGATGAAGCAAAGGTTCGTGCACTGATACTCGAGGAAAGGTTTGATCTGTAAATGTTGTGGCAATTACTTCATCTTTCCAGATTGATGAATAATCTTTGTAAATTATAGATGGAGGATGAGGATGATGAAGATGAGGATTGGAGTGGTGATGGATCACCCGAGGACCAAGCAGCATTTATGATAGAACTTGAAAGTTTTTACAGGGAGAGGGCGATGGAATTTAAACCACCTAAGTTTTATGGGCATCAACTTAATTGCCTGAAGTAAGTGTCCAATGTTTTTCGATTGTGCATATCTTACATTTTGCTTCAGGTACATATAAGATTCTTTCCATGATATTGGCTGATAGGTTATGGAGATCTGTGATCAGATTGGGTGGCTATGACCGGGTAGGTCTTTGTCTTCTTCACTTGCACGTGACAATTTTCTATTTGTGTTATAGGAGTTTATAGATTCTCTGCATGTTGTACAGTAGAAGGGAAGAAGAGCTCAAGTGGCAGCAGGAGATGAATTTCTTTTTCTTCTCTCTGTCTTCTGTTCTGCTCTGGAGCTTTTTTCCTTAAGAGCTGTCTGTTTCATGTCCATTCAAAGTGCTTAGTTCTTTCCCGATTCATGCTTTCTTTTCCTCTATCTTCCAGTTTTTGGTGTTCTCTAGTTCCTTCAAATCAATCCACTGCTAAAATGTGCCGGAAGCTCAATTGCTATTTAATGAAATTTCTTTAGTTAGCTTGAAGCATAATTAGATGGCTTCATGCCATCCGACTTGGGTTAATTACTAAAGAGTGAGGATTATTTTCTAAAATGAACGGACCTTCCTAGCCAGTCCTCCGCTAACCAGGGGTCGTGAACCTACATTTAGGTCTAGTAAGCCTTGTGAAGGGTTTGTAGGTTCAGCTGATAGTAGGGGGCTGTTTGCAGACCTATATTCAATACATAAAACTGTCCCTTATTTGATAATTTAAGCCTTTCTTTTTTACTACAAATACAATTCCACCTCTGGCAAAAGGTGGACCCTTCAACTGAACTTGCTCTCTTGTGATAGCTCATTAGCTTGAGGTGGTTCACACAATTTTACATGGTATCAAAGTAGGTTGATTGCTAAGGTCAAGTCTCATTGCCACCTACCTATCACAAAAATTATTCAATGTGCCTAGTCCAAGATAAAGAATCAGGATGTGGGGCCGTTCTGTAAACCTAAAATAAATGGTCAAAAGTGTCCCCTTTCTAGCAGTTTAAGCTTTTACATGAGGTGGGTTGTACAATCTTAAAATTAAACTGTTTATATGTTAGTTGGTTTCAATGAAAAGGTTCCAGTTGTTTATTTTTTCTTCTGCTGCTAGGAATTAGGATGACTAATTGCTGATTTGTGTGCGTATCTTGTACTACTGAGAGATGAATTTCATGTTTTGAAATGGATTATCATGCTATTTTTGATGGTCTAGTATTAAATTAATTTAATGTTTAGGTGACTGGATCCAAGTTGTGGCGGCAAGTTGGCGAGTCGTTTAATCCCCCCAAGTAAGCTTCTGATGAATCCTATTTCATTATGAGAGTTGAACTTGAAGCATGAATCTTCCACCCTTAGAATGAAGAATGTAGCCCTACCTTTTCAAGTGTCAAGTTCCCTAGTGTATGAAATGGAGATAAGGCATTGATGATCAGACATTAGATTTTTGTTTGCGAGTGAGATAAGAAATTTTCATCCAAAATTTAAGGTACTCAGCTGAGGATTATTTATGAGGTATAATTCAGGAAGCGGCACTCATGCACCATATGGATAGAGGCTAAAGTTTAATAATTAATAATAATGATTTGCAATTTATAAAGACAGGTCTTGTGGGCAAGGAAATAGAACTCAGGCCAAGAATTGGGACCAGCTCAACACAGAGTAATGCTGGAATAGAGGGCCCATATGCTTGAATTCACATTTATCAGAAAAGTAAAAAAAAAATGTCATTGAGCTTCTGCTTCATCACAGAGTCTAGGTTGTATGGATAAGGACAATGGTCTCTTCTTTTGTACCTCATAAGAAAAAAGGACTATGGTCTTTCATCAGAGGAACATGAATATGTAAATTTTGAAACTTGTGATACATGAGGATACCATGCAAACACATATATAATATACCAAAAGGGGAAAATACTCATTAAACCCAAAATACAACACTACTTGTTCTTCTTTTGATAAAATACAGCACTGCTTGTTCTTATTTGACAATGATAGGTATGGTCTAATTAAGAGTATAATAGCTCTATATGCGTGCCTCTTGAGTGGTGTCTGATCTGTATCAGTGCTGGAATCCTGTGGCACTTGAAGCCTAATATTTGTTAAGCCCGTAGTGATTCTCAACATCTACAGATGTTGGGGTGTTATTATGTTAAAGCCGCCATGTAGTTAGACCTCGCAAATGACCATAGATGTCTGTATGTCTCCAAAAAAATGAGTGAGAGCTAACAAGGATAAATTGAGAGGTGGCAATGACCAGAACTCTTTTGATACTCAATTAAGATAAGAAGTTACTTGATTGACGGTCAACTTAAAGAGAGAACAAAACAGAAGCTTCTGTCAGTTTTTATTGTAGTATCTGTAATTTTAAATTTTTTTCCTTTTTGGATATGATTATCTTCTCTTTCAGGACTTGCACAACTGTGTCCTGGACATTCCGCATTTTCTATGAGAAGGTAATAAACCCAGGTTCCCTTGATAGCTAATAGCATATTTTTGCCATTGTTGTCCATTTTGCGTAGCTTGTGATAAGTGATTTTTTTGGACATTAAATAATCTCCAATGTTTGTTTGTGACACCGGAGCTTTGTAAAACTATGTAGTGACAGTAGTGATAATTTTTTTGCTGAGGTCTATAAATGTTGCTCCCTCTGACCACAATATTGTCTTGCTTCTCGGACCTTCTTTAAATTAATCCTTTAGTATTGACTACTCATAATATTGTTAATATTTTTTTGAGAAATGGTAATATTGTTAATATTACACTTCATCAAGTTACAAAGAACTTGATTTCATTCTTTTAAGATTTCAAACTTAATAATATCTTTTCATCCCATTTTGGATCCACTTATCTTTAGTCTACAGTATAAACTTAAAACTTCTGATAAGATGCATGCCTACTCAAACTAAGATGGTGAAAATGGAGAATAATGTGGTATTACTCCTAGTTTTATTTTGTGGTTCCTTTGCCTTATTTAATACATTAGGATATTTATACATTTTTGGTGTGACATTAGGCATGTTTGTGGGAAGGCAGCTCAATGTCCTTTGGCTTGTTTGGAATTTAATCACTCGCTAACCTACGTGGAGCCATTCTGCATTGTCTTACCTTTTTTAAACCAATATTGGATATTTAAGTCTAATTGAACAATATCTTTTCTTGTCTCTGCATATTTGATTTTTTATTTATTTATTTATAATTTTATTAGTTTTATCATCTGGAATAACTATTTATCTCTTACTATCACTTTCTGTACTTTTTTTTTTGGAGAAAGAAAAATAAATTACCATAAATAATTAAATTCTATACCTTCTTTTCTTATCCAATGATTTCTGCATCATAGGCCCTTTTAGAATATGAAAGGCATAAGACGCAAAGTGGCAAGCTTCGACTTCCTATTTCTGCTCTTCCTGAGGCAGGTGTTGACAATGAGGTAAGCTTGTGTNTGTTGGTTTCAATGAAAAGGTTCCAGTTGTTTATTTTTTCTTCTGCTGCTAGGAATTAGGATGACTAATTGCTGATTTGTGTGCGTATCTTGTACTACTGAGAGATGAATTTCATGTTTTGAAATGGATTATCATGCTATTTTTGATGGTCTAGTAATAAATTAATTTAATGTTTAGGTGACTGGATCCAAGTTGTGGCGGCAAGTTGGCGAGTCGTTTAATCCCCCCAAGTAAGCTTCTGATGAATCCTATTTCATTATGAGAGTTGAACTTGAAGCATGAATCTTCCACCCTTAGAATGAAGAATGTAGCCCTACCTTTTCAAGTGTCAAGTTCCCTAGTGTATGAAATGGAGATAAGGCATTGATGATCAGACATTAGATTTTTGTTTGCGAGTGAGATAAGAAATTTTCATCCAAAATTTAAGGTACTCAGCTGAGGATTATTTATGAGGTATAATTCAGGAAGCGGCACTCATGCACCATATGGATAGAGGCTAAAGTTTAATAATTAATAATAATGATTTGCAATTTATAAAGACAGGTCTTGTGGGCAAGGAAATAGAACTCAGGCCAAGAATTGGGACCAGCTCAACACAGAGTAATGCTGGAATAGAGGGCCCATATGCTTGAATTCACATTTATCAGAAAAGTAAAAAAAAAATGTCATTGAGCTTCTGCTTCATCACAGAGTCTAGGTTGTATGGATAAGGACAATGGTCTCTTCTTTTGTACCTCATAAGAAAAAAGGACTATGGTCTTTCATCAGAGGAACATGAATATGTAAATTTTGAAACTTGTGATACATGAGGATACCATGCAAACACATATATAATATACCAAAAGGGGAAAATACTCATTAAACCCAAAATACAACACTACTTGTTCTTCTTTTGATAAAATACAGCACTGCTTGTTCTTATTTGACAATGATAGGTATGGTCTAATTAAGAGTATAATAGCTCTATATGCGTGCCTCTTGAGTGGTGTCTGATCTGTATCAGTGCTGGAATCCTGTGGCACTTGAAGCCTATTATTTGTTAAGCCCGTAGTGATTCTCAACATCTACAGATGTTGGGGTGTTATTATGTTAAAGCCGCCATGTAGTTAGACCTCGCAAATGACCATAGATGTCTGTATGTCTCCAAAAAAATGAGTGAGAGCTAACAAGGATAAATTGAGAGGTGGCAATGACCAGAACTCTTTTGATACTCAATTAAGATAAGAAGTTACTTGATTGACGGTCAACTTAAAGAGAGAACAAAACAGAAGCTTCTGTCAGTTTTTATTGTAGTATCTGTAATTTTAAATTTTTTTCCTTTTTGGATATGATTATCTTCTCTTTCAGGACTTGCACAACTGTGTCCTGGACATTCCGCATTTTCTATGAGAAGGTAATAAACCCAGGTTCCCTTGATAGCTAATAGCATATTTTTGCCATTGTTGTCCATTTTGCGTAGCTTGTGATAAGTGATTTTTTTGGACATTAAATAATCTCCAATGTTTGTTTGTGACACCGGAGCTTTGTAAAACTATGTAGTGACAGTAGTGATAATTTTTTTGCTGAGGTCTATAAATGTTGCTCCCTCTGACCACAATATTGTCTTGCTTCTCGGACCTTCTTTAAATTAATCCTTTAGTATTGACTACTCATAATATTGTTAATATTTTTTTGAGAAATGGTAATATTGTTAATATTACACTTCATCAAGTTACAAAGAACTTGATTTCATTCTTTTAAGATTTCAAACTTAATAATATCTTTTCATCCCATTTTGGATCCACTTATCTTTAGTCTACAGTATAAACTTAAAACTTCTGATAAGATGCATGCCTACTCAAACTAAGATGGTGAAAATGGAGAATAATGTGGTATTACTCCTAGTTTTATTTTGTGGTTCCTTTGCCTTATTTAATACATTAGGATATTTATACATTTTTGGTGTGACATTAGGCATGTTTGTGGGAAGGCAGCTCAATGTCCTTTGGCTTGTTTGGAATTTAATCACTCGCTAACCTACGTGGAGCCATTCTGCATTGTCTTACCTTTTTTAAACCAATATTGGATATTTAAGTCTAATTGAACAATATCTTTTCTTGTCTCTGCATATTTGATTTTTTATTTATTTATTTATAATTTTATTAGTTTTATCATCTGGAATAACTATTTATCTCTTACTATCACTTTCTGTACTTTTTTTTTTGGAGAAAGAAAAATAAATTACCATAAATAATTAAATTCTATACCTTCTTTTCTTATCCAATGATTTCTGCATCATAGGCCCTTTTAGAATATGAAAGGCATAAGACGCAAAGTGGCAAGCTTCGACTTCCTATTTCTGCTCTTCCTGAGGCAGGTGTTGACAATGAGGTAAGCTTGTGTTTACATTTCCGCTCCTCGTTTTACTAGCTGTGCACCTTCTAATTGATCTACCAGGAGAACAGGGTTGTTGAGTCATGAAAGAATTTTTGACTTGACTAGTGTTTCAATTGGCAATGACTATTGCAAAAAACAGCATCACTTAAGCACTGAAATCTTACAAGACTGAATGACTAGAGATTCTATCCATTGCAAGAAGTCATAAGGTCCAACCTGTTTTAAAAATGGGCAGTTCGGTGTACAAAGCAACTCGCGTTCACGCAGTGTCCAGGGAAGGGCCGCACCCCAACGATATGGTTTTCATATTACACCAAAAAGTCAAAAACTGTGGACGTTTATATTTTATCCAAGAACTGCTACTGCTTTTCCTTCAAAACATCTAAAGTTTGATTTTTCTACACTGTCCATGCCATGCACATTCAGATTGTACTCCGTAGGACCTTGAGAGCTGCCTTTTCATTCTATCCTCTCGAACTGCTAATGGCCTCATTTAAGTCGCTTGGCGTTACCCATTTTACTCCAAAAGGGCAAGCGAAAATGCACCAACTCTAGGTTATCAAAAATATCCACCAAGCCTACCGAGTCATTGGGGATGCAGAAATAAAAAGTTAAGCATATCAGAACCTCTTCCCTTGAAGATTGACACATGTATTGCCAGAAGATTGCTAGCCTGCCTTTTTTTTCTCCTTTAATTTGGAAGATAAATCTTGCGGGTTGTTTTAATCGATAACTGAGGATAACAGATTGTAGTATCAACATTAAAAAGTCTTGGCTTGTGAGTGTCTTAGCTTCAAAGATGCAAAGTCAGAGATGTATGCTTTTTCTATAAATCTGGTTTTAAATGAGGCAATAGACAGTGCAATATCTTGAAATGTGCATTATTGTCTGAGCATCAAGTATGTCATATATATTCAATATATACAACCCAGTGAAATCCCACAAGTGGGTGGATTATTCAATATATAATTAGTTAAAAATTTATTAAGATACAAATTCCAATTGGCCCAACTGAGTCATGTTCCACAGCTTAGTGTCGAACTCCCAGGTAAGAACGTGGGACCTCTACGAAAATAAATCTTGTTGCTTTTGTGATCCTAACTTGAATACAATTGGTTTTCCAATTTTCTAGAAAGAGCATCTACTGACATAAAAAAAATTCCGAGAAAGAGCTGTAGCTATTCTTTATTCTCATTCATACTAACTTTTATAGGTTTTTTTCTCTACTTTTATTTTCTTTAGAAACTTCGGACAACTATTTGTGAATGAAGAAGCTTTTGAAGTTTTGAGCTCTGCACAACTTTTAATGACTGCTTCAAACCCCCCCCC
>AWOL01S0061039.1:26081-37711 GCA_000715115.1 Nicotiana otophora
CGTGCTCACTGGGGGTGTACAGACTCCGGAGGGGCTCCTACAGCCCAAGCGTTATAATCCGCACGGACAACTCACGTGCTGTACGGATAACTCACGTGCAATAGTATCAATATCTGGATCTGCATGGACAACTCACGTGCTGCAATGACAACTCACGTGCTATAGTATCAATATCTGGATCCGCACGGACAACCCACGTGCTGCACGGACAACTCACATGCTATAGTATCAATATCTAGATCTGCATGGACAACTCACGTGCTGCACGGACAACTCACGTGCTATAGTATAATATCTCACAATCAGGCCCTCGGCCTCGCTCAGTCATAAATCTCTCCAGTCTCTCGGGCTCTCAACAATCATGAAACCAGCCCAATCAACAATGATATGATGCATCAATAATGAACAATAGAGACTGGCATAAAATAATCAAGTAAATTGTGACTGAGTACAAAACAACAATTTAACAGATAATTCAACATGTACACGACCTCTGTGGTCGTTACAACACTAACACATAGCCTAAGCATGATTCACTGTCAAATTTCTATAGCACAGAAAGGGAAGATAGCTAACAACAAGCTTATTCACTTTCCAGTTTCACGGAATGGACCAAGTCCCAATTCCCACGGTGCACACCCACACGCCCGTCACCTAGCATGAGCGTCACCTCCAAAATACACGCATAATACAATAATTCGGAGTTTCATACCCTCAGGACCAGATTTACAATTGTTGCTTACTTCAAAACGTGAAATTCTTTACTCTACTATGCCTTTGCCTCGCAAATCGGCCTCCGAATACTTTGAATCTAGTCACAAATAATTAGTTTCAGTCAATAAAATTTATTGGAATTAATTCCATATGAAAATATAATTTTTTTCATAAAAATCCAAAATTTAACTCAAAAATTGCCCGTGGTGCCCACGTCCCGGAACCCGACAAAAGTTACAAAATCCGACAACCCATTCAATTACGAGTTTAACCGTACTAATTTCACTCAAATCCGACTCTGAATTAGTGTTCAAACACCAAAAATTCATTTTATGAAATTTCTACAATTTTCCCCAAATTTCCATCTCAAAATACTGATTACATGATGAAAACAATGATATGTTCATGTATGTTAACCAAATCTGAGTTAGAATCACTTACCACGACGAATTTCTTGAAAAACCCGCAAAACATCGTCTCAAACCGAGCTCCCAAGGTCCAAAAATGAAATAATAACCTAGGACTTGGTTATAAAGTACATTCTCTGAACTCATCATGTGCGGTCCACACAATTCCAAGTGCGTCCGCACATCCCAGCTCCTGCGGTCGCACAAAAATTGTGCGGTCGCACTCTCTTAGTGACTGCATTGCTAGGATTAAGTATGTTTGCCATAACTTTCTCTACAAATGTCCAAATGATGACTTATTTAATTTTCTGGAAACTAGACACGAAGGGCTACAACTTTAATTTTTGAATCATCTCAAAATTCCTCGTAGATCAAAAGATATAAGCTTCCGAAATCGGACCAGCGAATCTGAGAGTTTCTGAGTGCGGCCGCACACAAAATTGTGCGGCCCGCACACTCCTCTGCGGCCTGAAGTGCGGCCGCACACAAAATTGTGTGGTTTGCACAATTCCCCTGAGATCCGCACTTCCCTTTTTCCCCAGCACTCCCAAAATGTGCGGTCCGCACTTCCAAAGACCCCCAGAACAATATTAGAGTGTCGAAAAGCCCGTACTCGCTCAAAACTCACCCCAAAACTCACCCGAGCAACTCGGGATCCCGTTCAAATATACCAACAAGTTCCATAACATAACACAGACCTACTCGAGGCCTCAAATCATATCAAACAATATCAAAACGTCGAATCGCACCTCAAATCAAAATCTATGAACTTTTAAACTTTATATATTGTGCCGAAACACATCAAATCAATTCTGATTGACCTCAAATTTTGCACATGAGTCATAAATGGTGTAACATATCTATAAAAAAATTCGGAACTGAATTCCGACTCCAATATCAAAAAGTCAACTCCCCGGTCAAACTTCCCAAAAATTTAACTTTCGCCATTTCAAGCCTAATTCCTCTACCGACCTCTAAATAATTTTCCGGACACGCTCCTAAGTCCAAAATCACCATACGGAGCTATTGGAATCATCAAAACTCTATTCCGGGGTCGTTTACATATAAGTCAACATCCGGCCAACTATTTTAACTTAAACTTCCAACATGAAATTCATTCTTCCAAGCTAACTCTGAAATACCTTAAAACCAAAACCGACAATTCACACAAGTCATAATATCTCGTAGGAAGTTATTCAAGACTTCAAATAGTTGAAAGGAGCATAAATACTCAAAACGACCGGTCGGGTCGTTACAGCGGTCCAAGAGCCGCATTCGCGAAGGCCAACTTGCTCCAGGCCCAGCTACCCATTTCCTTCTACGCGTTCGCGTAGGTTCCTCAGGCCCTTCTCCGCGTTCGCGGCCCCTGTCCAAAATCATCATACGAACCTGTTGGAACTTTCAAATCCCGATTCCAAGGTCGTTTACTCAAAAGTCAAACCTTAGTCAATCCTTCAAACTTAAGCTTCCGAAATGAGAATTTTCCTTCCGAATCAACTCCGAACTTCCCAAAATTCAATTTCAACCACATGTGCAAGTCATAATACCTGAAGTTATGCTACTCAAGGCCTCAAACTGCTGAATGACGCGCTAGAGCTCTAAACGACCGTTCGAGTCATTACATTCTCTCCTACTTAAACATACTTTCGTCCTCAAATGTGCTAAGAACTACTCCGGAGTTGTCCAAAATCACTGTTTAACACCTCGTGCACCTACCCTTGCCACCACAACCCGTGTGAGCACCTTTGTTTGAGGCAGACTGAAAATCCTTCCTGTTACCTTAGCTAACAAGATTTAGAACTAAATTCCAACATCTGAAATTCTCCCCGATACCCGATTCTAACATACGAACATCGTATCAATCTCCACACGGTGAACCAGCATATGATCAAGCACCCTGCGGATACAACACAATGCACTGCATAACTCTTTTGCCCATGGTAATCCCTCTCCAAGCACAACAACTGCAAATTCACCGAGCCAATGCCCGTAGTATACCTCATAACATATATAAACCCGGTCTCAACCCTCACAATACTGCAACGATAAAAGAGATGTGCAGGAACTCATAGCCACCTGCCCAAACCATAAATTATGGGGTCTCTCCTCCTAACAAGATCCATTGCCTCATTTTGAACTGAACAACGATATATTCTCTCTAATGTACCTTATATAAATCTGATTGCACTGATCCCAGATCCAATAACCTCGTCTCACCCAGTACAAGCTGCTCAGGCAATAAGCCATCTCGAACACTGCCCAAAATCTCATATGACGCCAACAATTTGCCAGCAAGCTACCAACTCGAATGCAATACATAAGGAAAAATGAACTCTAGAAAGGAACTTCCCATCGAGCGCAACGAAATAGATGGTCGAATAGATGCTATGAACCCTTCTCAGAGTATGGAAAACAAAATACACAAGAATAAATATATGGAACCGTACTCATCATCTCACTGTTGCGGCTTGCAACCCGATCCACACATGATACTATTGCAGCGTGCAACCCGATCCAAACATAATACCGTTGCGGCGTGCAACCCGATCCAAACATAATACCCGTGGCGGCGTGCCACCCGATCCACACATGACAATAAATGAGGAAGTAACCATCAAGCCAAAATTCTCATACCTACGAAATACCCAAATATCGACCACGAGCACACATAATGCAAAACAACAAGCCTAGGGAGACGGATATTGTCATACGCTACAAAACCCAATCACAACTAAGGTGCGATGAATGACCTATATCTCGAGAGCCATCCTGCTCATATAAAACCACAAGCTACACGGGACCACATCACACGTGCGAATAATCAAGCCGTCTCACAACCCAAATGGCACAGTAGAGGGTTACATGGAATAGATGATGACGGAAATAACGTCCAATGTCTGAAGACTCCTCCATAAGAAACGCTATGCTGAATGAACCCACCCCGCCTGGTATAGAGCACACATCCACATTTAGACCCATCAATGGACCTCAAGCTGATTCTGATCATACCATGCTGGGAAAATAACCTTTCAAGGACCCACAATGACCTATTCATGACACATAAGAACTACCATCAAATTCGGAACAAACTCACATGGTCCACACCCAAGGAATAGAATGCGTCGCATGCATCAACTCTCGCATTTGCGATATTACCATAACCTTCATACTTGGTTTCAATCTGTAATAATCAAGTGACCAACATGTCACACTTATACAAATCCCCCATGGGGTACGCTCCCATGACTTCCGCTCAGGTAGTAAGGTTCGCACATCCATACCACCAACCGTTCAAATTCTGTAAAATGAATCAAAAATCTACAAGTCAATACACAAAGCCTCTTCCACAGAACACCATCCTCAGGTGACACTAAAGAAAATGTTAGCTTACTCTGAACATCTAAATTCACTCCTGCTCATACGAGCTCGTAATATTCTATCAACACCAAACCGCAACCGTGACCTTCAGCTTCCAGTCCCCATGTCGCTCACTGCACCTATCATGCCGCTATACGAGATTACTAGAACTAATCACAATTCCTGAACTACTAGTAAAATAAACACTTCCTTGGCTAGAAAACTTTTCACTCAACTCATTTCAGAAGAACCAACGCACCACGCAACTGAATTCTCAAATCGCAGAAAATACAAACCTCAAGTGGTTATCTAGACCGCTATAACTCTTCCGGAATCCATTTAAATAGTAAAGCCATTCGAATCAAATACCTCCCAAATCAACCAAGTTGTGGTGGCGCTCAAGCCCAAGTGTACAACCACAAACTACATGTATAACTTCACGCTGAAGAAATTGATCGATGCTACGATCATACTGATTCAACCTTTAATAACCGACCCAACTTCTTACAATTTATTCTCGACATGCCTTAAAAATAATAATAGCTCCATTCAAACATAACGAACCAAATCCGCACTCATCCCGAGTGACCCGTATCACGATACCACGTCGTCTTATTACTCATGAATTATCTAATATTCTCCTTACGTGCACAATAGCATCTCCAACTGGTACACCCCTTCCGATAATCCCTTTATGAATCCGAAGTTCTTTTCTCCCATTTTTCCAATGTTACACCGTAGACCTATGATAACATAAAACACTCCAAGTACCTCTCATAATCCACTGCAAAATCTCGATACTTAACCATACCACAGACTAAAAATCCTTAGGCACCACACTTAAATTTTGAATCCACTAGGACCGTTGTTGAGAGTCACCCACTCTGACTTGGTCCCGAATATAATCAACTCCAAGACTCTGCTAGCACATGAACATCCTCTCAAGAAGCACCTGACTGAATCACTTTCCTTGTACATCACATCTACACGAACCATAAACTCTGAGTCTTCCCAAAACCTGAGCATGAATCGATAAGGCCAAATATATCACACATTCCTCAAATCCTTTGCTCGAATTACCACTAATGTTTTCTTTCCTTAGTTGTAATAACCCACCAATACACCGATAACCAGAAACCACACAATTAGACAACCACGCAATCCAATCGTAGACGGTGGGGCTCTCCCACTTAGCTTGAAGCTACAATTACATAACCCTGGAACCCATCAAGATTCCTCATTCCCCATTGACATCAACTGAAAGTACAACAATACATTCCAAACTCGAAGTCATGTTGCACCTAAATAAAATTCGTGGACCTAGTCACTGTCCACCATGAATTCCCAAATTGCTCTAAACTTTCCTCAAGGCGGGTGTCTACCCTACCACATAACCCATATGCTACTCTGCCACTCTCCCACTTTGGTTAAACCCTCTCCTTTAAGCAACTTCTCGACTTTCGCTCTTCATACTTTGACCTGCTAGTAACTCAATCACCGCAAGACACCTCCCACATGTCCTTCCTCATTCTTCTCTACACAAATGTTGCACCAGGTCAAAATCCATCTCTGTAGCACCTGAACTAATAAATTGCTTCCAACTCTAAGCCTCCTCGAAGATCATCTTTCCCGAGCCATCAATATTAGAAATACCAATTCGATTTCCGAAACCATAATACACCGCCATCCCCGACAACCGCTTCTCAAGCACCATTTCACTACACCTTGCCCCGAAGGCAAAATTGAAGAAGACCATAACACCGGCGAACTTAATGCATTCAAACAAGGACAACGACACCACATCATATATGAAAATTCCACCACGCTCGAAAATACCAAGTCTCGTTACTCCACCAGCCCAAACCTTAACATTCATAGTCCGATTGCCATTCCTTTGCTGGAAATAAACACTGAACCTCTAAATCACGTGCTAAGAAATCCACTTTTCAAGTCATTCACTGCCTTGACACATAAACAAACACCCCACCATTACACCAACACTGTGCGATAACAATGTCTGAACCTTATAGCAATCTACGCGTAGCCTCGATCCCATCAAAAATATAGCTACTGAGCTGAAATGACAGAGCATCCTTCCGCAAGAATACGATAATAACTTGCTCGAATGCGCAGGGAGAAACACCCTGCTCCACGTCTGTAGTACCACTGCAACTCCTTGATGCCCAATTGACACGAGTGCTAAACACCGTACAAGAATGAATAGGAAGGAAATAAGGCATAATCCTCGAAGGAATCAAATCGCACGATGAGGAATCAAGAAGGGAAGTGCTCCTAACAGCCCCGTAGCCTCTCGAAGATAAGTACAGACATATCCGTACCAATCCGCAATACTCTACTAGACTTGCTCATAACTCGTAAGACCCAAGTGAACCTAATGCTCTGATACCAAGCTGTCACGACCCAAAATCCACTAAAATCGTGATGGCGCCAAACACCGCCGTCGGGCAAGCCAATGATGAATGATTAACCTAATTACTCATTTTAGTATTTTGAAATAAAAATTCTCATTTAATTAAATAGTATGAAATAGAATTTACAGGGTAAATGATAAGATTTACATGAATTACAATGATGAACCACCCTTAGGAACCCCCAAACCCCGGTGTCACAAGTGCATGAGCATAAACTAGGAAATATAATAACATACAACATCTGTATGGAATACAAATTAGACAGGATAATATAAATAGCTCTAATGGATACTTTGCAGGCTGAGGATAGTAACATAAAATATAGCTCACGGTAAGTCCCCGCAACATCCGCGTCTCTGCGCCCAAAAGACTACCAGACGTATATGTACCTGCAAAACAATATGCAGCAAGTGTACCATGAGTACGGAAATCAATGCGTACCCAGTAAGTATCTAGTCTAACCCCAGAGAAGTAGTGAAGAGGGGTCGACATCGACACTTACTAGTGGTCCAATAAGATAGTTATAATAAGAAGTAAACAGATATGGGGAAGAGTAAGCAAACGAAATAAACAAGTGTAAATACGTGATACGATACTCCTCTCTACGATAGGCTCAAGTTCTCAATTAGAAATCACCTCCTCAACCGGAGCATAAGTATATAATGGACCTCATCAGATAGGACACCATAATTCAGATCAGCAAAACTCATAGATACACTGACTTCTTGTCAATTATTATGCACGATTCCATGAGAGTATTTTACAGAAATGTTGAGGCATACGGTCCGATCCCACCATAATCTGTGCAGTGCCTAGGGTCGAATGGCACGAACTATAGATGCATTTATTCCCCCCTCACAGAGTTAGACAGGAGACTTACCTCGCTCTGAAGTTCCATAACCGGATCCAAAGCCTCTCTAACACCTCAAACCGATGCTCGTCGATCTAAAACTATTCAAACAATGTGTAAACCAATCAAAACATACTCTAATACCCATAATCAATTGATTTAAACAAATTTCCAACTCCGCTCGAAAAGTCAATAAAGTCAAGCCTCTGGCCCACGTGCCCGGATTTCGCAAATTTTCGAAGATAAACTTTACCCATAACACCACAAATTCAAATATATAATTTATTCCAAATTCCATGACCAATTTCGTGATCAAATTCCAAAAATACCAATTTCTAGGCTTTTCTTCAAAATCCCAAATTTCTACTAATTTCCAAGTTTAAATCCATATATAAACCAAGTATTTAACTTGTAATAGGTGAGAATCACTTACCTTATGATGGTAACAAAGAAGCTCCTCCAAAATTGCCCCTAGCTCGGCTCCCATGGAAGACTGAGATAAAATGAGCCAAAACCCATTTTGGCAAACTTATACACTTGCCCAGGCAACCCTTCTTCGCGTTCGTGTGAAACGCCTCGCGTTCGCGAAGGCCAGATGCCACTTCCTCAAAATTCCTCTTCGTGTTCGCGTCACCTACGCCTCATTAGCGAGGCCTCAGACCCCTGCCCCTTCGCGTTCGCGATCCAAGAGCCACGTTCACGAAGTCAACTTGCTCCAGGCCCAGCTTTCCCTTTCCTTCTACGTGTTCACGTAGGTTCCTCATGCCCTTCTCTGCGTTCGCGACCCTTGTGTCGCGTTCGCGATGAACAAAAATCAACCTCCCAAAAACCCTTCTTTGCGAATGCGGGACTCCCTTCACGTTCGCGAAGGACAAAACCAGAACCAGCAACAGCAGCACCCAAAACAGCTATAATTGGTCTGAAACCACTATGAATCACACCCGAGGCCCCCCGGACTCCGTCCAATCACACCAATAAGTCCCAAAACATAACACGAACCTACTCGAGGCCTCAAATCACATAAAACAAAGCTGAAACCATGAATTGCACCCAAATTCAAGCTTAGTGAACTTTAGAACTTCAAACTTCTACATTCGACGTCGAAACCTATCAACTCAATCCGGAACGACTTCAAATTTTGCACATAAGTCTCAAATGACATCACGGACCCATTCCAACTCCCGGAATTGAGATCCGACCCCAATATCAAAGAGTCCAATCCCGGTCAAACTTTTTAAAAACCTTCAAATTTCCAACTTTCGCCAAATGACCCCCGAAATGACCTACGGACCTCCAACTCCATATCCGGACACGCTCCTAAAATCAGAATCACCATATGGAGCTATTCCCAGGCTCGGAATCCCAAACTGACATCGATAACATTAAAATACACTTCAATCCAAATTTATGAAACTCTTCTAAAATGCCAACTTTCCACAATAAGCATTGAAATGCTCCCGGGTGATCCAAAACCCGATCCGGACATACACCCAAGTCCAAAATCATCATACGAAACTGTTGGAACTTTTAAATCCCGATTTCGAGGTCGTTTACTCAAAAGTCAAACCTTAGTCAATCCTTCCAACTAAGCTTCCGAAATGAGAATTTTCCTTCCGAATCAACTCCGAACTTCCCGAAATTTAATTCTGACTATACATGCAAGTCATAAAACCTGAAGTGAATATACTCAAGGTCTCAAACCACTAAATAATACGCTAGAGCTCAGAACGACCGGTCGGGTCGTTACAAATCGAGAATCAATATCCGCTCACAATGTCTTAGATGCCAAATTACTCAACTTTCTACAATATCCAACTCTTCAACTTATGCATATGTGTATATGAAATACGCATTAAGAAATACTGGGCTTAACAATAAGAATGCGGATAAAAGCTCATATGGCTAAAGGATGACTTTGGCTAATTATGTAATTCAATTCATCACAACTGCTCAATAAGCAATTTAAGCATCCACATTTCATAAGTCGTTTCATAACCTTTATGATAAATAAGTTAAGCCATGTAACTATCAACCACGAGCCAAATAAGAAAAATGTATGACTACAGCTCAATAGGAAAGCATGGCAAAATAATTATTTATGCCCAATTTCACAAGTCATAACCTTAAGCATGCTTCTATGTAATAATAATAAATTATCACGTAGTCATTGAATCAATAAAATATGGATAATAAAGTCACATAGTCCAAACGAGGCATAATTATAAGCCAAACACTATTGTACATGGTCATACCCTAGCTACACATATACGCTCGTCACCTCGCATATGTGTGGCTTCTAAATCAAACAACATGTAGCAAATAAATCACCTATGGAGAAAATTTCCTCTTACAAGGATAGACAAGAGACGCACCTCCATTCGGCAAGCTTTAATTAGATGATAAAACTGCATCCAAATCGACCCTCAAATCCTCAAAATATACTCACTTAAGTTATAGATAAAACCCTCAAATTTCACTTCAAAAATTCCAAGTTTTAGGTGTATAAATCCATGGAGAATCAATATATAAAACTAAAACCAAGTGAAAATTATGTACCTCCAATGTAGTAGTGAAATTGCTCTTCAAATCTACTTCTCTCGAAGTCTAGGGCCCAAAATATGAAAGAACGGATAAAAGCCCCGAAAATAGCAACTTATAAACTTTGCCTAGCAGTACCCTTCACGAACATGGCCCAAGCCTCGCATTCATGAAGCACAAATCAGCCTCACCTAGAAAGACCTCATCGCAAATGCGGAAACACCATCATGAATGCAATGACCAACTAACTAGACTTCCGAATGCGAGCTATCCACTGCGAGCGTGAAGGCCTAGACCTTCCAGTGGGCTACTTCCTCTTCACGAACGCATCCCCTCTCTCGCAAACGCGGATCATCTTCCCCAAATCTATGCGAACGTGACTGCTAGCTCGCGAATGCGAAGAACAGAACACCAGCGACCAAAATTTCTCTATGCTAACACGACCCACTGACCGCGAGCACGAAACACATCAGAAACACCAGAAGATAAGCTATGTAAATCAAAGGAAAATGGTGTGAAACCACCCCGGATCACACCCGAGCCCCTTGGGACCCCTTCTAATCATACCGACAAGTCCAAATAATTATCTAAACTTTTTCAGAGTCTCAAAACACCGCAAATAACATCAAAACCAAGAATAGACAACCGAATAATTCTCTTAACCTTCAAACATTCAAACATCGTTGAACTCGTCCGTATCACACTTAAACATTTCGAATTGAAATCAAACTTTGTACAAAAGTCCCCATAAACCAAATAAACCTATCCAAATCCCAGAACACCAATCAAAAGCCTGATAACACTAAAGTCAATTCCTGGTCAAACTTATAAACTCTCGCAAATAGAGCTAAAACCTTCTAGGAACCTCCAAATCAAAATCCAAACATACTCCCAAGTCGAAAATCACAATACGAACCAATTGGAACAATCAAATCTCGATTTCAAGCTCGTTTGCTCAAAAGTCAAACCTTGGTCAACTCTTCCAACTTAAAGCTTCCGAATTGAGAAATAATCTTCTAAATCAACTATGAACGTCATCAAAACCAACCATACAAGCAAGTCATTATGCATCATATAAAGCTACTCAAAAATTTTAAATCGCCGAACGAAATACTAAAGCTCAAAATGACTAATCGGGTTATTATAGTAAGAGATTGCCTCACCCTCCCAAATCGGCTTGGGAATTGAGTGTAAACAATATTTTAATCAATAACAATACCATTCATGTTGGTTCATGGAGTTGGGACAACTTATAGTATAAATCATCACTAACAACTCCATAATGCATAGAAGCTCACTTAAACTTTATCAATATACCTAATAGAAGAGAGA